>JAJIYU010003150.1:0-27688 GCA_030144865.1 Tinospora cordifolia | reverse complement strand
CTACCACGCTTCAGGCGCGTCTTTGATTCATTTGCAACAAGTTGTCCTTCAGGGACTTCAATACGAGCTGGAGCATTGATAGCTAGAATATGAGATTTAGTCACTCTTTTAAGATCGGTGAATGCATCTGGCAATCTGTTTGCAATATTTTGCAAATGAATTATCCTCTTAACTTTATGTTCACAGTGCTTTGTTCGAGGATCAAATTGGGATAATGATGAAGCATTCCAATCTACTTCTTTTCCAAGCTGTTTATTTTCTCCCCCTAATGTTGGAAAAACTATCTCATCAAAATGACAGTCAACAAACCGTGCTGTAAAAATATCTCCAGTCACTGGTTCAAAATACTTAATTATCGATGGAGAATCATATCCAACATATATACCCAACCTCCTTTGAGGACCCATCTTAGTGCGTTGTGGTGGAACAATCGGAACATATACCGCACATCTGAAAATTCTCAAATGGGAAATATTTGGCTCCTGACCATAAGCCAATTGCAAATGGAAAAATTTATGATAATTTGTTGGCCTGATGCGTATAAGAGCTGTTGCATGTAAAATAGCATGTCCCCATACAGAAACAAGGAGTTTCGCTCTCATAATCAATGGTCTAGCTATTAATTGGAGGCGCTTAATAAATAATTATGCTAGACCATTTTGCGTATGAACATAAGCAACATGATGTTCAACAATAATCCCAATTGACATGCAATAATCATTGAAAGCTTGAGATGTAAACTCACTAGCATTATTAAGACGTATTTTCTTGATTGGATAGTCTAAAAATTGAGCTCTCAATTGTATTATTTGAGCAAGCAATCTCGCAATCGTCAGGTTATGAGTTGATAATAAAGACACATGTGACCATCTTGTAGATGCATCAATTAAAACTATAAAATATCTAAATGGTCCACAAAGTGGGTGAATGGGCCCACATATGTCACCTTGTATGCGTTCCAGAAATGCAGGAAACTCAATTCCAACCTTAGTTGGTGATGGTCTAATAATAAGTTTTCCTTGAGAGCATGCAACACATAAGAATTCATTAGAGTTAAGAATCTTCTGGTTCTTAAGTAAATGTCCATGTGAATTCTCAATGATTTTTCGCATCATTATAGAACCGAGATGTCCTAGCCGGTCATGCTAAATATTAAAAACATTGACATTAGTAAACTTCTGGTTTACTATAGCATTTATCTCAATTGTTGTAATATTCGTGTAGTATAAACCAGAAGAAAAAGCGGGTAATTTTTCTAATACATGTTTCTTACCCGATACCATACTTGTGATATGAAGGTATTCAATATTTCCTTCATTAATTGTCTCGATATGATATCCATTTTTTCTAATATCTTTGAAACTTAACAAGTTTCTTCGAGACTTAGTAGATAGTAGTGCATCGTTTATAATAATCTTTGTTCCTTCAGGTAACAACAAATTAGCTCTTCCGGAGCCTTCAATAAGTTTTGCATTACCAGATATTGTGCTAACATTAGCTTCTTGCATAAGCAAGTGAGAAAAATATTTTTTATTTGTAAGTATGGTATGTGTCGTAGCACTGTCTACAGACAAATATCTTCATTTTTGATCTTGATTCTAGCTAAAGTTTGATCATGAACATTCATATTTTCTTCATTAAAATAAAGTAAATATTTGTAAGAAATGATTTATTTTATATATAAATGAGAGAAAAATACACCAAAGTAAACACACATTGAAAAACAAACATAAAAAAGTGATATACATAATCAAAAATAAAATTAAAAAATTCATCTTCATTTAGTTACATCTTCCTTCCGAGTTTTCAAAAAAATCTGCTACATCCAAATGTGTTATGTTAAGAGGAATTTGGTCAATGTCATCATTTTGGAAAATAAAATTTGTCTCCACATTTTTTTCCTTTTCTTTTAATGATGCTTGATAAAGATCAACAAGATGTTTTGATGTACGACAGGTACGTGACCAATGTCCTTTCATACCACATCTGTAGCATACATTCTCAGAATTTTTTGAAACTATTTTTTCTTTTTCTTCTTTCTTCTCATTATTTTCTCACTTCTGGTGGCTGATATTATTTTTATGATGAGAAGATTTTCCATGACCACCACGATATGTATGTCAACCTCGACCACATCTATGACCACGGCCATGACCATAACTTCTTCCATGTCCAATACTATTTGATGGCACCGCATTCACTTCAGCGAATGGAGTAGAATCAGTTGGGCGAGCTTCATGATTTTTTATTAACAGCTGATTATTTTGTTCAGCCACAAGAAGACAAGAAATTAGCTCTGAATATTTTTTAAATCCTTTCTCTCGATACTGCTACTGCATGAGCACATTCGAGGCATGCAAAGTGGAGAATGTTTTTTCTAACATATCATCATCAGTGGTTTTTTCTCCACACAAGAATAATTGAGAGCTAATTCTAAATACTGCGGAGTTATACTCACTCACGTTTTTGAAGTCTTGTAACCGAAGATGCATCCAGTCATAACAAGCCTTTGGAAGAATTACTGTCTTTTGGTAGTTATATCTTTCTTTTAAACATGTCCAGAATTCAAGTGGATCTTTAGTGGTAAGGTACTCAATTTTCAATTCCTCATGGAGATGGTGACGAAGAAAAATCATTGCTTTGGCACGATTTTGCAGGGACTCATTGTTTCCCTCTTTGATGGTGTCTCCAAGATTCATCGCATCAAGATGAATTTCAACATCTAAAATCCATGATAAATAAGTTTTGCTCGAAATATCAAGTGCCACATATTCTAACTTCGTGAGGTTTGACATATTGCTTCACAAGATATATAAAATATATTAGAATGTGACTATTTCAATAATTATTTTTTTTTCAAACAAATTTTTTAATCTGTTTTAATGAAATAGATATGTCATATATATTAGTTAATAATAAATAATATCAATTACATATATGTTCATATCTTGATAATCAAAATGTACTATTTGTATGAATTGGTAGAACAACCTCCAAGAAAGGGCGGTGAGACAGAGTCTATTTAGAATAACCGACCTCCTGGGATAGGATAACCCATCTCCCTTTCAATGTTTAACCTTACTCGGGACAAGACTTACCTACTATCAACCCAAACTTATAGTACTATTTATAAAAAGCAAGAATAGAACATAATCAATAAAATATTAAATAAATTTATTTATTTGACTTAAGATTTTTGATGTAGAAGATCATACTAGACGCAACTACAGAGCATACTTTCTTAGTCAATAAAATTACATATAATTAATAGTAAATAATATTATATATAAATAATCAGACATGTGCAAACAAAATGTACTACTCAAATATTTAATCAAATAAATCAAAGTATACCTTCAAGCCTTTTCTTTCCAAACTCTTGTGCCTTCGAAGTTGATCTTGGGGAGCTAGCTCGTGCTGATAACGTGTTAAGAATCAAACTAAAAAAAATTAAAAAATGCAAGAATTTCTTCAAGAGAAGGAGAAGAAAACTCAAGAACACTAAAAAGAAGAAATAATTCCAAGAGAGAATTGTTCTCTTTTTCGATGATTTCTATGAGGCACAAGACCCCTTTATATAGTTTTTTTAGAATGGGGGTTATATCAATCATAATGATAACATTTAAATAATCTCATTAATTTGGACATTATAAGATTTAGAGGTTACATGATACTAAATATCAAAGGGGTTATAAAGGCATTCAATATTTTATTATTATTATTTATAACAAAAATAAAATAAAAATATGTTATAAAAGATTTTTCCATACTCAGACATTATAGACCTTGAACATACTACTAGTGAACTCCTATTATATATCCAGCACAACTTGTTGGAAGTTACTTTATATACTAAGGGATTATTTAGTAGAAATAATCTTCAGTAGGGAAATAAAAATCTTATAGTTTTGGAGTAATAATATTTGAAAATCTTTAAGAATCATGTTCTCATGCCCAAGATTCGTCCTACCAAATTGCTCCTAAAAGCATTGGAATAATTTCATTTTACAAGAACTTTAACGCTATATTGTCATACTTATCTTACCGTATAGTAATTATAAACATAAACTCGGGCTATGTAAATAATGTTTTACTATTACAAACATGAATTTGTCATAATTAATAAGAAAATTAACCCAATTATGTACTTTAAAGCTTATATATTTTTATTATAACCTATTTAAAAAACATAAATTATGAATAACATGTAAACCATAACTTAATTATCATTGTAGAACCTTACTATAAATCCAAAGAAAATATTGTAAAAGTTACCGTTTCAATACATTGTATAAATATGACATAAAGTCTTAACAAAAAATGTAAGTGTTAAATAAGTCAATTTTGTTTCCTTATTATAATCATGTCATTTTTATAAAATTGTATCACACGTATTATTATTACAAACCTCAAACCCAAGTATATATTTAGGGCAGTGATTGAAACTGAGCTTGTCTTCTTTAGGCACTTCATATCACCTGATTTATAATCCTATATGTCATATCACTTGAGAATCATTTTCAATATATATATATATATTGTAGTAATCTAAGATTACTCCGAGAACAATCATGTTGTATATGTTTACCTAATACAAAAGAGGTATAACTAAGATAGTTCATCTCAAAATTCTTAGCTAGAAAATTTATTGATATGGTGCAATAAGCCTAAATCTTTGCTGGTAAGCAAGATGTCATCAAAATATGTATTGGTAGCACGCAAGAGGACGGTGTCAATATATGGTAAAAGTCTATAAGAATCGAGTATCATCCTCAAGTAATACAAATATTATTTATAAATCTCAATTATATATTAACCTAAACTTTATATAAGCTATCATTCAAATGGAACTAAAATTCATTTAATTAATTCTTCTAACTAAATCTACTAATTTAAAGAGGCAAGAAATTTCACAAATTTACTCATTCAGCTATGCATCTAGGTTCGCCATTTTTATATTAGTTCAAAATTAAGTGCAATTAACCTTTTCTTATTACATCCCAAAATTTGTTTATAGATCATAGATATTATTGTTTGTCTGCTTCCCCATATGTAACCTAAACTTTTTAATTCTAATTTAACCAAATTCCTCTTTCGAATACGAATTAAAAAAGTTGAAACAAATTAATATCCAAGATCACCTACAGATCTCATAACAAATCACTCATTTTCCAACTCATGTAATCATCTAGTATCTGGACCCCTTTCCTAGAAAGAAGGGCAAACCTATTGGCATAGTGTTCTGACAAACCTACTCTTAAACTGAGCTCGCCTAAACACTATTAAGCCTATTCACAATACTATTAGAGTAATCATAAGAAATGTGGAAGCAACTAGAACAAATAATTACAGTAAATTTATTTTTTTAAGTTAAACAAAATTTAACTATATATACAGACTCCTAAATGTAGTAGTAGCAAAAATGTCGAAGCTAAAATATCTACAATATTTTTCTCACTTTCTATATATTATACTAACTCTCAAACTAGTGAACCACGTGAAGAAACATACCCAAAATAAACGAGTTGTGTTCTACCGAATGACCACCCTCTTCTTTTTATCTGTAGCAGAAGAACCTAAAATATTAGAGTAGTGAGCCAATTTTGTTCAAAACGGCTCAATGAGTAATGTACCCTAATCTATAACTTGAAACAAAAATTTTATAAAACAATTTCATGTATGCATACACAATAATAATAATGCGAATAAATACAACAATTAATGAATGCTAAAACCACAATGTAATCTTGCACCTTCCATTTTGAAAGCGATTTTAATGCTAAAAACACATGTCAAAGCTCTCAATAGCCTGCAAGGCAACAATAAATTCACTTGAGTGGGTGTACCTGACGGTTAGGCGTATTCTCGTATCATACCATAGGGATCTGCTAGCTCATATCCTCTATAGGGGAACCTAATTGATAGACCTGCCCAGGACGTACGTCCAGGTACAACAGTCACTCGTCATCAATGCTCTACCACATCTAATACCTTAACCTGCACCTCAGACCTTGAGATTTGGTGCACATTTTTCATTCAAAAACTCATTTAAATATTGCAAATGCATTTTAATATGTAATAACATTTCACTTATGACAGAATAACAAATTAAGTGATAAATTAGAAAATACTACTCGTAAGGATGATTAGCTCCCAGTGCTCTTCTAGCGACTAGTCGTGTCCTGCTGACGTTCAATCTTGCGTAATCAATGTGGTTTCTTAAAAACTACTTGAAACTTGGCTCAAATCTAACTTTATGGTCCTTTCTCAATCAAAAGATTGACTCGGTCAATTATGGTCAGTACAATCAATTCTAATCAGGCCTACCACTCGCTGACTTGTATGATTGACAGGATTAGCGTGATCAACAAAGTCAATTTGTACAATTAAGTCCTTAATATTGACCCAAAACACTAAAAAATCTGTACTGTCAACATGTGTCCTACTTTTGGTATACAATAACCAACCATTTTCATAAATTTGACAGTTCAATATAATAAATAGAAAAATTTTATTATTTCCTAGGTTACACATTTTTTCCAATAAGTATTTCATAATGTTATATAATATTATATAACATTTTTTTCCACTACCCCACATCATACATAAATATTTTAATTTCTTTTTCATTCTTCAATTATTATTTATTATTTCTCATCTAATACAATTGCCGTAAAAAAATCACGCACATTAATTTATACAATTTTCATAAGATCATAATTTATATAATTCTCGTAAAATCATGTATTTTTATTTATAATTTATTAATTGATACATGAAAATACATGTTGAACCCGTCGACTCAATGTCCAAAAATACGGGTCGTTACATCTAGGTTATGAATATGATTCCTAATAGCTTCTCTCCCAAGTATGGATATCAAGGCTAATATTGTTCAGAATATGACAAACAGTTTAACAACATTAAACACACATTTCTATTAAAAAAATATAAAATTGGAATTTTATAGTAAATATCAAATCAAATCATTAGTTTATATGAGTAGATCCACACCTTAAGATTCAAAATTCAATCAACCAATCTTTTGAAACTCAAAATACAAAATTTTCTAAACGTAAATCAATGATAATCCAAATTTTACCTTCATGGTGAAATTGTCACAAATTTGCAAATAATCCATTCTTCTTGTTTGTTGATTGAGTTTTTCTTTTTAATCATTCTCTTCTGTTTTTTTTTTCCTCAAAGTTCTTTCTTAATAGTCTTTTTATATCCCCAAATTGCAAACTCTAAAGCCTTGTTCACAAATAAAAATTTCAAAATTTCACTAATTGCAGGACTACCATGGTAATACACTTTGTCAACTTAATGTTTCACTATCTATTGTGATAATATATGGCACAATGTTCTCTATGCTGATCAATTGTCATGATAATGCATTTTATTATATTGGTAATAATAGCCAAATTTCTACAATTTTTCTTGCGCAATCTCTGTTTTCACTTAATGCATTAATCCTCATACTTTATTCATTTTTCCACCATCTCTCAAGTTTAATTGTCTTGCCAAACATCGTAACTCCATTAAGAATTAATTTGAGCAATAAGAATATATATGAAAGAACAAAAAAACTTGTTGATGATAGAATTGCACCATTTACGACATAAATTACTCAAAAATGCTAAGATTATGAAAAATAAAATATCATTTGCTAATATTAAAAATCTTAATTTTGTAACACTAAATCTATGGAACTATACCTAAAACATGTGAAAATTCATACACTAAGCATGTATAAATATACACCTAATAAATGCCCCCAAAATTAGATTTTTGCTCTTCTTGAGCAAAGGAAGTAACCTATCTTACATGAATGCATGAACCTAAAAAAATCTCATCCTTTCCCATAAAAGACTTAAGAGGGATGCCTACTTCATTTGGCCTTTAATACCATACAAGTTCAATACTTGCATGGAATAATTTTTAAGAGTGAATTGATGTCTAAAACTTTAACCCTATTCTCATTGCATGCCATTTTTTATTCTTTACTACAAATACAATGTTGCTCCTAAAAAACTAATCCCAAAATTTATAAACCATAGCATATGAGTATTAAGTATATGATCTCTAACTGTATGAGAAATTTAAAATCCTAAAGTCAAACTTTTTGTCAACTCTCCACTAACGTAAATCATATAACCATTACAATTAATAAGACTTTTACAGGTTGAAATGTTGGTAAGGATAAAATATTAAATGTAAGAATATAATAAATATCCTAAACTCAAAAACATCCTAAAGTCTTTGACTTCATTCAAACTCATATCCAACATAAAAAATATCACTATACAATTTTTCAGCCACATATCACATAATCCCACCATTTTTTGTTTGTTTCTTTTCACACTGCATTCCTTTCAATAGTGCTTCATGTAGGGATCACCCACATCGATATCCGCATTACAACCATCAAAGTGTTTACAATTTCTAAGGTAAAAACAAGAATTAGCAATTGAGCATAGGTGATTATAAAAATAAAAAGGATTTCATAAGTCTCAAAATGATTAACTAAGTATAAAAGTCAATTATAAACTGGTTTTTTTTTTGCTCAAACTTTTCCTATGAAGGCCTAAATTCTTTTCCTCCAATCATATTCACTAGGATTTCATCTTGGGCGAAGATCAAGTTTGTTGTAGGATTCTAAAGATTTACAAGAAAACGCCCACCTAATAATAGTTTATTGCAATCTAGCAGTTACTCCCTTATACTTGTAGTTTGGTCTAATTGTTGAAACTTAACAATCACAAAGTCAAGCACACAAACTTAGACACATTCTATACTTCTTCTCATAGTTCATATTTCACTAGTATTTATCATCAGTGGCCATCTATAATAAGTATACTTCACCCTAAATTGCCAAGGTTGTGATAACTATTCTAATCCAATATACACTTTCATAACAACTACCCATATCTTACACTATTTGGACCTTTATTTTTCATAAAATCTGCCCACATGCCATTCACAATACCGACACATATCAACATAAAGTCAAGAAGCACAAGCATCATACTCCACATTTCCATCTACTATTAATTGTTTTTTCACTTGCAAACAAAATGTGACATTGTCATCAATGACAGTTCATAACAAAAAGAAGAAAAATATAACATCCTAGGAGAGAAAAAGTAGAAAGGCAACAATAGCCAAACAACGAAAAGGAAAAGAATATGACAATACTAGTCCTCATCCCCTTCAACAACCTCCTCATTGTGTTGCTCCCCTTATTGTAGAAAGAAGTGTGTAAGATACGGAGGTGGCAAATTCTCTTGTGTAAGCATGTAGGACACAACCAAACAATGTTTGTATGAATATGATCTTAGAAAAAGCATTAATAATAAAGAAAGACATAAAATTTGTCCAAACATATCATGAATATGTTGCATATTAACAAAAACAAATGCTAAGATACAATTAATATCACTCACTAATATTCTTTCATATATGTTTTTTTATTTATTTAGGACAGTTTTTAATTAAAAAAAAGTCATGGGTGCATACCTTCGACAAAGCAACCCTACCTCTGTAACAAATTCTTTAGTTTGCTTGCCAATTGAACTTTTCTTTCTTAGAGAATAATAATAATTTTTAGCTTATATCCTTTGTTGTTCTACATGTTTTGCAAGTTATATTATATTTTCATGACTTTTTTTTAATTTTTTTAATAAGCAAAAATATTTGAGCATATAAATACTTAATGAAAAAAGTGAGTGTTGTGATATTCCAAATTGGACAATACTTGTTCTCATTAAAAACTTCTCCTATTGAACCAATTAATGAATGTTTAATAATCTTATGCTAAATGGCAAAATTAAGTGCTTTTCATTCATCAAATAAGATCTACCTTTGAAATATATATTGACCAAATGTTTCACTGGCAAAAAAATAATGTCACTTAAAAATAAATATCTAATATTAATAAAGTTATAATTATTTTACCCCCCTTGAACTTGATTGCACATCTTATAATTTGCAGTTGTAGTCTATGCCCATGTGTCATATTAAAAACCATTAACATATAACAATAGTCTCTTATAAGAATTTTCATGCAAGCACCAAGAATTAAACATACATCAATATATAACTTATTAAAAAAATTATAAAAACATACTTACCTCTCTTTGACATGTAGATCGTGTTAAATAATACATATATATCACAAGATTAATCTAACAATGGTTAAAAAGCTAAATGCAACAAAAATTAAATTAAATATAATAGAACTATTGACTTGCACTATGATAATATAAGATTTTTAACAGCATTGGATGCAATTAAAGCTTATGTGCAATAAAGGTTTTACTGCTTATTTAGATTTAGAGTATGTTATCTGAACAAGGTTGTTTTGTATAGGTTGATTGTTTGTTTAGGCTCATTTAACATGAGGGTGTCATGGGTATACTTGATGATGTATACACACACACACACACACACACATATACACCTTGAAGATAAGCCTTTAAGAGTTTTGTGGTCTTGAGAAGGGATAACTAGGGAGTTTCCTGACCTTTTCCTCAGTCTTTCGTCTCTTTTCCGCTAAGTCCATCTGTCTTTGCATGTTATCTAAGTTAGGGAGTTTACTTTTGTGGCCTTAGATTGTAGTTGTTATCCTCTTTGTAATCCTTGTTGTTGTGTGTTGTATTTGTTGTGTTTTTGTTATTTGTGAAGACGACTATGATAGTTCTTAGGGAGAACACCACCCGTATGATATCAAAGCTGTCAATTGGTCATTTCAGCAGTGTAAACTTTGTAGTGGTCGTGAAATAAATTGTTCGTGTCTTTAGTGTTTTTGGATGCTTTGTCTATTTTTCTTAGTATAATGTATGTTCTATCTTATCATTGTGGAACACGAGAATAGATACACAAACTCCATCTCCTCCAAGTTTACCGATCTCACCAACTAGCGTTCTTTCACACTAATGGGCTTGATTTGTATGTTTTATGATACTTGGTGATTAGTATGCTCTATGCTTGCCACATAATTGGATTTGACATATCAAAAAACCCCAAGTAAGCTCGTAGAAAACTTGTTCAATAGCAGTTAGTATCTGTATCTTTTCAAGACAGGGCAAAGTCTAAGGTCAACAGTGTGTTCTTTAGCCATTTTAGCCAAGATGGCGTTTTAGGCATTTAACAAAACAAAATACCTTGGAAAACAATTGCATGTCTTTTGATAATATATGGAAACAACTACATCTTCAGCCTCTCAAGAACATCAAATTGTTCCTATTGCTTGTAAACAACCAAAGGTGGATGGTTTATATAAGATAGAGTATATCCCTGATGAGAAGGGTGTTATCCTAGCTACTAGCTTCTCACATATAGTTCCTAATAGTGTTTATAACACACACCAGTCGCTTTTACTCGAACAATCAAGAAGTTATTAAAAACGAATGACCCTTCCAGTCCTATTAATGAGTATGTTCAAGAATATGATTTTTTTAGAACACACTGTCCCCATAGATGAATTTGAACATTTCTTTCCTCTTAATCTTTCCTCTTCTCTTTTGCGACCATAGAAACAGGCAGGATATTCCCATCTTCATTTTGGAGCTGTCAAGATTTCTATAATGTTTCGTGGAAGAAAATCTATTGAAGTCATTTCTTGATTAGCTTTGTTGGATGCTAGAATGATATGGTACCAGGATGTTGTTACTGGTACAATCTGAACCATATTAAATTTCGGTACAGTTTTTGTCACATTCTATCCAAATTTTAATGTTTCTCTTAAGGACCTCCATGTCTTTAACACACTTTTCATTCAAGATCAACTTGCTGGAGTACATCACTTATATACCAAGGCAACTTTCTAACAACTAGTTTAAATCACTTTTCCCTAAAAAGTGGTTGACAAACTATGAAACAGGATGGATGATTGATAAGGTTCAACAATCAACCCATGTTGTTCATTCTTGTTGCTCAGATTGACGGTTAGAGATTGTTTTTCCTGATCTACCAACAAAATGTAATCAAGCAGCACGACTGTCTATTTCTTTAGTTCCCTCCATAACGGAACCCTCTGTATCCTTTGTTGAAGAAGCCACTTCCCAACCTACTAATAATCATATCTAGTGGGATGTTTGTGTGTGACGACCTACACTTTTGATATCGAATTGACGGATCCGACATTTATATACTCCATGTATTTTCTGGAATTTTAATGAGAAAATACAAATTTTTTTTCAATTTTTTCCCAATTTCGGATTAATTATTAAAGAAAATAAAAATAATTCGAGAAAAATACAATTTTAAGGAGAAAACACATGAAAATATTAGGAAAAGATGTTTTCTTGAGGAAAATAGTTTATGAGATTAATTTATGAATTTTTGGAGCAATTATCAGATTTTTAGGATGATAAATGAAATTTTTGGATGAAAAATATGATTTTTGGAGAAAATAATTAAATGAATGATGAAATGGGGTATAATATTGATATTTTGATGGAAAATGATGAATTAGACAATTTATAATTGTAGATGATGAAAAATGCAAAATTTCAATATATAACACTTATATATAAATATGTATATGTAAAAGAAATAAAAAAACAAAAAATCAAAAAAAAAAATTGGTGCACAGGCCGAATTCGGGTCGAGCCTATGGCCCGACCCGGTCTCGCTAGAGGTGCGGGCTTCTAGCCCGCGCAGACTCGGCCCACGAAGGCAGAACCCAGGCATGTTTTAGCCTGGGATTGGCGCCTGGGCCGGCCCAGGACTCCTAGGGGCCTAGGCGCCTTCTTCTTCTTCTTCCCACGATTTTTGGGGTATTTTTTGAGATTTTTTGCGTTTTTTGAGGTGTTTTTCAGCCAAAAACCATAGGAATCCATGGTTTGATGATCCCTGGTTTTGAGTAAGCCAGTAGCAAGTGCCAACTGGGCATTCAACATGAAGATTTGGAGTCCACGTGAGTGGCCACGTGCCCTATTCTCATGCCATGCAAGCAGCTTCTCATGCAACAAAAACCCAGATTTTTTGCCTAAGTCCAAACTTCCAGCTCTTGCTCCCACCTTCCAGACCTTGAATCTCTTTCGTTTCTCATCTAAATCTAGTGATCTATTGCTTGTTTCGAAGCTGATAACACCATCTACGAAGTTCCATAAGTGGTTTGCCCAATCTTGAAGCCATCTGAATAAAAAATCATAGAGAAAAGGTGCTGTCCACAGAGTTCGACCTAGAAAACCAGAAGAGTTTGTCTTGAAGCCACCTTTGGAGCTCTGATTTCAAGTCCGTTCTAGAGGTAAAACCCCTCTTTTTCTTCCTTATTTCGAGTACTTCGATGTCCAAGTGGTGGAAATAAAAAAGTAAAACTCTCGACCTATTTTATAAGGCCATAAAACTGACTATCTGGCTAACTATTTTGACAGTTTTTGCAGAGAGCAAGCAGTAAGACCAAATTGAGGTTGTGTTTGGAGAACTTGTAGACATCCATTTGGGTTGAAACCATAGGCGTTTTAAACCTCATAGTAGAGGCTAGAGAGGTATAAAAAGCTAACCCTAAGCCTCTGTATTTTAGATGTTATATACTTGCAAATGTGCTTTGTCAGTTAGGGATTCTAAGACTTAGAATATTTTTTGAAGGAAATCCCTTAGGTTTGCTATGGTGGAACTTAAAATTGAGGGTGATTAGGGTTATCTTACTTGCTATTTTAGATGATAGTTATTAGACAAATGTTTAGAGACCTGAAACCTTTCAAAATCAGTAAGATAGACCCTCGGATCAGTGTTGGAGAGAAGGGGAATTTGGCACTTGAAACAACCTAGGGAAAACTTGGGAATCTGAAAACCAGTTTCAGGACAGATAAATATCATATCAGTTAACTGACCAAACCTTGGCAATTTGAGCTGGAGTTTGGTGGAGAGGTCCCTAGATGTGTCTATAATATGTATACCAAATTTCAGGCCATTCTGAATTAGGTAAGTAGGTAACTTAACTCACTAAGTGACTGCTTGTCTTAGGATATACGAGATTCTTATAATCTTTTATTATACCCAGAAACCCTAGTAAATGAAGTTCAAAAATTACGAAATAAAATTCTAGTGAAATATTAGACATGATAGATCAAATTTGGAAACTTTTACACAAATCCAACAGTTGGATTGATCACAAAAAATTTGGAAAATTTACTACCAGGAAGTGTCACCCAGAAGTCCCTGTTATTGAACTGAAAATTATGAGATTAAATTAGATAGGCAAATCTCTGTGGATTGAGCTGAAATTTTGGTGGAGTGATTTCTAAGAATTTCTAGTTTATGGCTACCAAATTTTAGAGCAATATGATATGGATAAGTGGGTCAAATTAGGCAAACAGTCACTGTCTATCATACAGAACTCGAGAACACATGGTCCCTGGAATCTTAGCTAAAAATACTATCAAATGAAGTCCTAAAATCATGGTTTAAAATTCTAAGAAAGGTTTAAGGAGTCTAGAACAAATCTAAAAAATTTGGTGCAAATCTGGCATACGGATTGCCCGCAGAAAAATCGGCAAGCTTGCTGTGTAAGAGAGCAAAAGACCCAAATTTGACTAAGTGTTGAGGGTTGAGATTTTGAACTAATTTTGACCCTTTTTGACCCAATTTTGACCTGAATGGCCTATGTTGACCCAATTTGGGCATGGATTGACCTAAGGTAGCTAGGATGACCACATTGACCAGAATTGATTATGTCTGACCGATTGACCGAAATGGCTCGGGTCGATCAAAACTAAGTTGAGACGATGATATTAGATATTGGGTCACTATACAAATAGAACTGAAATTGAGTTTTAATTGATGCAGATTTGAGAGGGTATAGTAGGGCTGTGTCGGTTGTCGACGGGACATCGGTGCACAAGACCCTAGGTGAGTAGTGTTTTCTAACTCATTTCTTAGAGCTTATTATTCTGTGCATTATGAAAATGGATTACATATTGTGATGGACACTCATTCTTTTAAATGGATTTTAAATGAAAAGTGCACCGAGACTCAAGGTCTGAGAGTACAGGCTTAGGGTGAGTTGTGTCGGTCTCTTATACGACCCCGAGAGCTGACCACCTAGCACAGAGTGCCCACCAGGGGGTTCTATGGGCCTACGATGATGACAACGACAATAAGACCTAATCGGGCCGCCGTCACTGTAAGGCAACGACAATAAGTCCTGGTTGGTCGTTACGATGATGGCAACAGCAATAAGACCTAATCGAAGTCGACACGATGCGCCTAACTGTCTGCAACCTGCTCGAATGATTTTTAATCGCCTCGGAGAGCTTGTGAGCCTCGGCGAATGTTTTTTCATTATTTAACTGTTTTTTAATGAAGGTGCACGACTGTATTATGATATTAAATGGTGTTTACCGTTGCATTCACTTGCATAATGCTATTGCTCATGTATTCATGGCATATATTTTTAATTGTAGAATACTTGTTTTAAGTTTGAATTAGACTGTATTACTCATTGAGCCACCGTGGACAATTAGGCTCATTACTCTAACTTTCAGGTTCTTCAACAACGAATAAGGGTAATGGAGTGGTCATTGCATAGAGCTACATTCCCTTACTCTTTCTTTGGTAGGTCTTCTTTGTATTTTCCTTTCTGTTATCATCTTTTGAGGGTTAGGATCTATGTATAGGGGTGAGGATAGCCTGTATACAATGAACAGTCTCTCTCCCGTTGCTACACATGTGTAATGACCTGCTTTGGAAATATGAAGTTCCTATTGATGTTCGTATGTTAAATTTCTTT
Source organism: Tinospora cordifolia (assembly GCA_030144865.1). Classification (NCBI taxonomy): domain Eukaryota; kingdom Viridiplantae; phylum Streptophyta; class Magnoliopsida; order Ranunculales; family Menispermaceae; genus Tinospora; species Tinospora cordifolia. The sequence goes on along the minus strand of JAJIYU010003150.1, from coordinate 11,949 downwards.
TGCATTCCTTATGATTACTCTGATACTGTGTGATGTGGTGTTGTATGTTGAGGCTTAACAGTGTCTTAGCAAGCTCGGCCTGCAAGCGGGTTTGTTAGGATACTGTGCCGGTCGGTTCGCCCTTCATCCTAGAAAAGGGGTCCTAATCGTACCTCCTGTCACGTGCTATGGGTCTAGCATAGAGATGCACCCCCTTAGGCAGAGATGCCTCATGTGCGGGTCGTCACCCGTTGAGAATCAAAATGCTACTAAAAATTTTTCTTGTCAAAATTTTGTTTTCTTCAATTCAAGTTCCTGATAGAAAATCTGAAATCATATATCATAAGTTACAAATCACGAATCATAAATTTCAAATTACGCGGCGGAATCATTTCAAAAACTTATATTAAAATGATAACTGTTAAACATATAATATCGTTCAATGATATAATTGGCTGAAATCTAAAACCAAGGTAATTACATGTAAAATAGTGAAATTAAATTTAAATGAAAATTATACATTCAATTCTGTTATAAAATAAAGTAAAATACAACTTCTAAATCCTCATATTCTGTAATAATCTCCCTAGGAGATTTCCAATCAACAGTGAGAGTCCTCAGACGTAGACTGTTGTGCACTACGTCTATGTGTTTTTGAAAAATGAAATGGTAGTGAGCTTGAAAGCCCAGTGGATTATTTCCATACATCACATGCATTATACAGATCAAAATCCAAAACGTTACAAATACTTTCTAACATTAGGTGTTTCAAATATCTATTTGGTTTTGGACGAAGTTTGAGATTGCAAGAGTCTTGAGATGACTCTTGGTATTCCCTATAATTTCGTCAAATCAAAGAAGGTCTCGAGTACCATATAAAATTAGTCATGTCTTAACATCATGGTATTACAGTCTAAGAGAGAGTACTTACTGCAGCTTGTACCACCTTCCAAAGACTGCAGCTTAAGGTTGAGAATACCTGCGATCTGCCTTGTGGCTCGTTGATCTCAAGTGGTGACATATAGGAGATGCCACCTCAATCTGCTTCAGGCTCGTCAATCACACCGGTATGTGAATTCTTAATAATCCTCGTCTTATTTTAGTTTTACATACAAGTTCAATCACAACCAAGCATTTCACAATCCAATAGATAATTAATCAAATTATGCATGTAATTCAATAGTAGTCTAAAGAAATAACAAATGTTATAAAATACAATCTACATAATAGTCAAATGAATAAGTAAAGCTTTCTTCTATTTATGTATGTTCTGAAATAATTATGCGTGAAATGAAATAGTTTATCATTCATCACATCAAACAATTTCAATCAATTTTATAATAAAATTCTAATAACCTAGAACTATTCAAACAAATGTTTTGAATTTTGAATCTACATAAGACGTATGAGCAAGGAAATCACACCCACCTGATTCCTTAAATCTTCAAGGCCACCTTGCTTTCCCTCGAGCTATTCGATATTCTAAAATTGTAAAATCTGCAATTCAACCATCAATAAAACTTTTCTAAGTTCCTAACTCATATTTAATTTCATCTAAAATGTTTTTAAGCCTAAATAATTTCTAAAATAATTATGAAGTCTAAATATTAATTTCAACTAATTTATGGTTATTCCAAAATTCTAGAATTTCCTATAATCAAAATAAAACAATTTTTTTAAGTCTTTCGAATTTCTTAATTTGAAATTAAAAACTTTAATAATTAATTTCTAAGTTTCTACGATTTATTCATTTCTAAATAAATTTATTTAGATTAGAACGAATAATTTAAAACACTAAAATTTAAATTTGGGCTCTAAAAATAATTCACTCATGTTCATTTAATCTCATTCTAAAGAAACAAGGTTTCTATATCTAAGAGTTAAACTAACTCTAAAATATTGTTTTATCATTTGAAAATCTCCATAGATTTAAATAATTTATTTATATCGTAAATAAATTAGTTATGAACAAAATAAGACTTCTAAATATTATAAGTTTAGTTTTAAGACCTAAAATTTCATTCTTTTCTGATAAAAGATTCTGAGCTTTCATCGGTTTATTTTTCATGTTTTTAACTAAATAAAATAGTTAAATCTTCAACCTCTAATATTATTTCTCATCTACTATGTAAAAATTATTCCTAATTAAATTAAAATTATATCCGTAAAATCTTATTCCAAACATCTATTCAGAAATTTACAAGTATAAAAATAATAGTTCCACCAATATTTAATAAGGTTTCAATTTCTTTTTTTTAAACTAAAAAGTCAAATTTTCTAACTTTTATTCTTTGCATCTAAAATCAAGGAAAATATAAATTTTAAACTATTCATAATTTAAAATTTAAAATTTAAATTATTATACTTTTTATATTCAAGTTCGAAACTAAGCATCGTTCATCGTCGTCTTCGCGTGAACGATGTCCAACGACGAAGCCACATCGCAAATTCACTGTTGTAACTTCGTTTTTCGTCCAACTGTAACAACAAAACCAGCATCACACACTCATCTTCTTCGTTTGTTTCCATCCTTGAATCACAAACAACACACTCTAAAATCCCAAATCACGAAGTCCAGATTTTCCTCTTTCTTTGTTCTTCGTTCATCATCTTCACAGCCAAGTCAACGCACCAGCAACGCCCAAAATTTTAGATATGAAAATTTCCAGATCTGAGATTTCCCTCTTTCCATCGTTCTTCATCTTCATCTTGTCTTCATTCAACAAGGAATGCACCAGCTATAATTAAAACGCACCACCAGCAACTTATCTTTATCACGGATAACAACCATGGCTGCCACTTCTTCTTTATGCTTCCAACCCAACAACAGCCCGTTCTTCACAATCAAATCACACAAAATTTTTCGTTCTTCTTCTTCACAGCTGACAACAATACAACACACACACACACACAAATCACATCTTCACGTCTCTTCTTTCTTTTTCTTTTTTTATTTTTTTTTATTTCATCATGTCAAAACCCCAAATCAAACCATATGAGCCCTAGTTTTGGTTTGTTCTTCAACAACATCGAAAATCCAGATTTCAATCTCATTCTTCACGTACCAAACCAGAAATTTAAGATTTGAAAATTTCTTCGTCCAAAACCAGTAAAATCACGGCCAGCAATTGCAAGGAAAATCACGTTTGCTGGTTTTCTTTCTTTCCTTCTTCGTTGAACATGATTTATGTCAAGCAATGGCAAATGAAATCCAGATCGTGATTTACAACACAACAACAACCTTCATCATGTTCGTCAAGCCCTAAAACGAACAACAACAATGAACGAACAGCTTCACAAATCGATTTCTTCTTTTGCCCCAAATCTCTTTTTCCTTCAATCATTCTTCGTTCTTCCATTTTGTTCTGGATTCTTATTTCTTTTTCTTTTTTAAATATTATTAATTTTAAAATCTATATTTTTATTTTATATATTATTTTTTTATATTGTAAAGATTATTATTGATTTTATTTTATTTTTTTATTTATTTATTTAAAATTTTTATTTTTTTATAAAATAATATTTTATTTATATTTACTCACAACATGTACGTATTTATAAAATTATGGGGTATTACAAAATGCAAGTTATCCCAATCTTGGCTTGAACGTAGGTATGAAAATGGAGATCCCTCAGTTTTTTGTTATTATGTTCTCTTGAGTTAACCCCAGCCACATACTAACTGTTATACTATTTTTGAGCATCTTTCACACCCTTTGAATGAAACACAAGAAGATCCTAATACACGAACAATTATGTAATGTTAGATTAAGCTACAAAACATTATGACTTCAGAAGGGCCTATACTTCAAAATCTATCTTATATTGAAGTAGTTCTTAATTGGTAGTCTAAAAATGCTTTATATCATAATGAGATATTGCAACAAATTTCTCATGCTTAGCAAAAATACTTTGAGAGTTTAAGATCAAAGTACATGACGTGCATCACTTCTTGCTTCTTTAAATGATCAACTAGAATAGTTAAATCAACATGAAATCTCTTATTTGTCCCAGGTAACCATGCAAATTGGTCCTATAATGAAAAAAAAGAAGTTACTAGAAACTCAATTGGCATTGTTATCCATGATTACACCATTTATGGCATCACCTTTTGGCTCTCATCCTCTGTAACACCCCAAACCCCAAGAAACTCAAATGGACTTAGCCACTTTATTCTTAGCGGACTTGTCCATAGGGTAGGCTAGGTCTTATGTTACATTTATAAGTACACAACTTGCATCTCGATTCCTTTATTCAAACTCTTATTGAACCTTTCATGAGTGCCTCACCCAATTTGATCAATTTTAAATTCAATAAGGCATTAAAAGTAGAAAAATAATAATATTTTCAACTCTTTATTTATGAAAGAAAATAAAAAAATATATTATTGAATTCATAATCAAGAGTACATAACTTAAAATTTTAAAATAAAAATTCAGCGAAAATCTTTTTCAAAATTAGGTGACATGTCCTTAAATTAAAAAAAAGGAAACTTTCCAAAAGTAAAAAACTTTCTAAATGTAGCTAATATTAGATTTTCATAGTCTTCATAATTCAATTTCCTAAAAAATAAAGAGAAGGGGTGAGCACACAGCCCTATGGATAATCCATCAAACAACTAGCTTATTATTTCAAATTTTTAACACCTCCAAATTTACACACTTTCAAACATTAAATGAATTATACATCATATTGGTTCAAGTTGACGTTATAAATGATAGGGGTTCTACTTCCTTGATGTTCTTAATTTAGATACCCTTCTTTATGGTGGAAAGACATTTCTTTGTTACTTTCTATTGGATGTCACATACCAAGTATCCCTTAGTTGCACTTTGCAACCACACACTCCAAACATGTGTTAAGAACACCCATAGTACCCATATGGGTCATTATGACAGTATGTGATTCTTCACTTTTTCATGTTTAAAATCACATAATCATGAAAAGAAATTCATAATATAAATCTCATAATTTTAAATATCCAAGAAAGCATGAAAACATCATATGGCATGCTTGAAACTTTAAAATAAATCCTAAACATGGATTCTAAACATGGCATACTCTCATGAATGATTATAACATAAAAACATCTTAAACTGAAAATAAAACATGATTAAACATGCTAATAACTGATATTAAACACGTTGAAATCTAAACTAAATATGCATGAACATGCCAGGAATTCAAAATAAGAAGATAGTATTCTAGAAATTCCCTCCACTTAGTGGTGGTTCTTTCCCCAAAAATTCATCAAAGTTCTCCAATGTCTAGCACTTTCAAACACCAGTGAAAATCACCTAAAACCACTCTTTAAAACACTGAAATCAGAACTTCTCATACAAGAGAGAAAAGAGAAGTGAGAAGAGGTGCCAGGAAGAGGGCAATAACAAACAAAGAGGGAAGTGTGAACTCTTTGCTTTGGGATGAGAGGAATGTGAACAAGAGGAGATTTATATAGATTTTTAGTGAGCATAAGGGAACATTTTGGCCTGTCTTGGGCAGCTCACAAAGTTTGGACAAGTTTCCAAACAATCATGGGATGGTTTATATAAAGAGGGCAAGTGTGTTCATGATTGGCGAGTGGGACCACTAAGGCTTTCTATTCATGTGTGAGCATATGTGCTTTTTTATTTGAGTGTGATCATAAAATCAGATTTGGAATGGTTCTTATATCAGTTAGGATGTTCTCTTTGAAGAGATTTTGTGAGCATATCTAGTTTATTAAGTGTACATGTGAGCATATCTTGGATTTTTCCTCTTTTTGACATCATGAGAGAACATAAATAGGAGTTTCTAATTTGGTGAGATCTTGTGAGCAAGGAATCTTTCCTTCTCTCTGTGAGTGTATATTTGAATAGAAAACTTTCTTATTTTCTCTTATGCACATGATTTAGATAATGTGATTACTTGCTGATTTTGTTTCCTTTATTCTTTTAAGTGTCACACATAGGCAACTTGCTAATTGAGTTCATTTACTTGTGTGCCATGTGTGTATAGTACATGAAAACTTTCTTATTCCTTCCTTGGACGTCTAGCATGGTTGATTAGTGTGTACATGATCTAAATTTGATAGACACATGATCATGGTTCCAAACTTCCAATCTAGGCTCTTGAATCAACATGAGATACCATTCTTAATTGAACTCATGGAAACTTTCTATTTTCTTTCTTTTGTGTTCTCATGCATATAGGAAACTTTTCTATATTTCTTTAAATCATCAAATCATGACAAATAGGGATGGAACCACTCTTCATGGTTTCCAAGCAATGCATTACGTCTCATATAATTGGGTAGGGTGAGGATGTACATGATCATGGTGTTCCACCCATGTGACTTGCACATGCTTAGGGGGGGTCATGCGTTCATGGGTTCACAAAAATTAAATAAAAATTAACATATCCTTATTTATAAGGAATTATGATTTTTAACTTATAGTTTTGGAATCACATGAACTTAATGAAAAATTTAAGGTATAGTTTGGCCCAAAATGATTTTTCTTTCACATACTATCTTTATTTAGAACCCACTAAAGTCACTAGACAAATGAAAATTGTAATTTTGGCCAATTATCTTGATTTTTGGATATTGTTTATTTTGTTAGTTCATGTCATCATGTTTTGTTTTGGGTCATTTTGATTTCCTAAAGTACCATAAATGTCAATTCTTTCTAGTTTGGACCCCTTAAAGGGCGTTTGGCAAATGAAAACTCTAATCTTGACCAATTGTTCTAATTTTTGGATATGTTGTCCAATTAGTTGATTCATGTTACCTTACTTTGTTTTAGATTATTTTAGGTCCCTAAGGGTCACCAAATGAGACTTTTGGAACCTGCCAAATTTAGGCCTGAAATGAGCCTGGTTTTATTTTGCACCCAAATTTTACTGAATAAATGATAAATTTCATTTAATCAAGTACAAAGAATTCATGGTATCATAACCTACCCTCCTTAGAAAAATTTTGTCCTCGAAATTTGTATATAACCAAGGATTTCTAGTGAACAGGTGTAAATACTTTGTCTTCATCTCGCTTTCGAGTTCCTAGGTAGCTTCTTCCACCCCGTGATTTTTCCACAATACCTTTACTAGCGAGATATCCTTCATTTTTAAACTGTATGCTTTGTGGTCGAGGATTCTGACTATTACTTCCTCGTAAGTAGCATCATCTTGAACGTTAGGTTCATACTTTATCCAGTTTTTTTTTAAGGTCTAAGGTATAGAACCTCAACATATCCTCTAGTGTCCGGGTGATTCTCTCAGACTTATTGACTTGATTTGTGGATCTGATTGGCAGGAACTAAGACACTTTTGTGAGACGATCCACAACTACCCATACGATGTTTTCTTCCTAATTCTTAGGGTTTTCTTAGAATTTAACCTATGGTCGGTATGCTTATCCCATTCACTTTCCTCGATTAGGCTTGTGAGCCATTCGTCTTACCTTTTGTTCATCCTTGATATGATGCAATAAGTTCGATGGTAAGATGTGCTATACAGATAGGTTTGTCTTTCATTTTGGGTCATACCCATCCTAAAGTCTTTAATTATTCGGTGTAACCGTTTGAGGTTGAACATTTCCCACCTCCGCTTAGTTGACTTGACCACACTATAGGCTTTGGGATTGTTACTTCGAGTAATTAACACTTTCTTTCTCGTTCAAATATTTAACATGGGGCAAGAAGAGTTCTTAAGGAATTCATTTTCATTAATTGAAAATTAGAGGTACTAAAACTTATTCAAAGCCAAAATAAATGCTAATGTATAGCAAGTATTAAGAAATCTCTTCCACTAATTATATTCTAAAAATTATTTTTTTTTCCTAACATTGGACTGCTAGGGTTTCTACTAAGGGTATTGATCTTCTTGGGCCTCCACAACAAATATTCTGGTCTGGTTCTGACTACGACCCTAGTTCTGACCAAGACCCTAATTCTGCCCTTGGTTGGCATTCTATTGTTATCGTCTGCCCTGAGAATGATCATTCTGACCTCTTCCCTGAGTGTTCTGTGGTTGAGGAGCTTGAGTATAGTTGGGCAATCCTAAGCAAGATGACCCTTTTGTCTGCACACATAGCATAGTCGTTTCCTCCTCGCTTGTTCTCTAGATTCGTTCTTGGCCTGCCCCTATTTCTGTGGGGCCTTACCACCCTTATTCTTTTTCTGTAACCCGTGATCTTTTTCATTCGTAGGCCTCTTATTTTTTCGTCTCAATGTTTGCTCCAGGTTGAGTTCTTGCTCTAGGATCAGAGCTCTTTCCAAGACATCCCTATATGTCTTTAAGGCCAATGTCATAACCACTTTGCGGATCTCAATCTTGAGATCCTGAGTAAACCTATTAACCTCATTCTCTCTTCCTAGACCAGTTCTTGAGAGAACTTGGTTAGCTCAGTAAATTTCCTCTCGTACTCATTCAAGGTGAGATCTCTCTGATTGAGTCTTACAAAGTTTTTCTATAGCTTTTTTATGGTAGCCTTCGAGAAGAACTTGTCGTAGAAAATTTCCTTGAATTCTTTCCAATTCATCTTCTCAACGTCTGTGTCGGAGTCCATCCTCATCATACACCACCAACTTCTGGCTAGTCTCTTGAAACGATGTGTGGCCATTGCCACCCTTCTTGAACCTGTTAGTATTCGTTTCATCAAAGTTCGTATTATTATGACTCCTGTTAGTATTGCTTGATAACTAAGGTTCTCGAGTCCACTATACCCAACTATCCCATACCAGCCGAGCATAGAGAAACCCATTCTTCCAGAGTTACCTATTATTCACCACACATGGTCCATCATTCTTCGAATCCAGGCTTCCTCTATACTCCCGAATTCCTATGCACCCATACTACATAGAAATCGAAAGATATAGAAGCTTCCCGGTCCCGTGTCATAATCAAACAATTTTCTATTTTCACACAAGTTTCAGTCTCTAGCCTATGTCCTAAAGTTTTATGCTTTTGATCCACTGGTCACCCATGTTTCTACCTAAGGTCATTTCTTTAGAGCCAAGGTTTCAATTTAGTTGACTCACAACCTTCTGTCTAGTCAATACACCATTTTTGGCATCCTTTTCGACTTCTAGTCAGTTTCTTGTCCTAATTTTTTCACCTTCTAATTCTCTTTTATAGAAAGTAAAGGTGTTCTTCAACTCAGACTACTTGTAAAAGCTGGTGGGATAACCTCTAGATCGGGCGACGAGACTGAAGTCTGCTTAGCAACCGCGCTTTCTAGGAGGGATAGCCTACCTCATTTTCAATGTTTAACTTTATTTGGGACAATACTTACCTACTATCAGCTCAACTTACAGTCTTTATATCCAAACAAAACATTTCAAAACACATCTTTCTTTTTTCGAAAATAGTTTCCAAAATAGTTTTTAATTTCAAAATAGAAGGTAGGGCATTCTAATTTCAACTCAAAGCAAAGGTCAAACGTAATTGAGTTAATACTTTCTAAATCTAATACCACCATTGGTATAAGATTAAACTTTCTAATTCTAGCCCAACAACACATGTTTAGGCTTGACTTTCTATTTCTAGCCCAAAGCATCTAAAGCCTAGGCCCTGATGCCACTTTTGGTATAAGAGAAAACTTCCTAATTTTGGCCTAGCAACTAATGTCTAGGTTCTGATACCGCCTTTGTAACATCCCAACTCCCAAGAAACTGAATTGGACTTAGCCACTTTATTCTTAGCGGACTTGTCCACAGGGCGGGTTGGGTCCTATGTTACATTTACAAGTACACAACTTACATCTTGATTCCTTTATTATAACTCTTATTGAACCTTTCATGAGTGCCTCACCCAATTTGATTAATTTTAAATTCAATAAGGCATGACAAGTAGAAAAAGAATATTTCTAACTCTTTATTTATTAAAAAAAAGAAGTACATTATTAAATTCATAATCAAGAATACATAACTCAAAATTTTAAAATAAAAATTTAGCAGAAGTCTTTTTCAAAATTAGGTGACATGTCTTTACATTAAAAAGGAAACTTTTCAAAAATAGAAGCTTTTTAAATGTAGCTACTATTAGATTTTCATAGTCTTTATGATTCAATTTCCTGAAAAATAAAGAGGAGGGGTAAGTACACAACCCTGTGGATCATCCATCAAACAACTAGCTTATTATTTCAAATTTTTAACACATCCAAATTCACACTTTCAAACATTAAGTGATTCATATATCAAATTAGTTTAAGTTGATGTTATTACTGTAAGGGTTTCTACTCTCTTGATATTTTTAATTTAGATACCACTCTTTAGTGTGGAAAGAAATTTCTTTGTTACTTTCCATTAGATGTTACATACCAAATATCCCTTAGTTGCACTTTGCAACCACACACTCCAAGCATGTGTTTAGAACACCCATTGCATCCATATGGGTTACTATAATAGTACGTGGTTCTTATATTCCATTTCTCATGTTTAAAGTTACATAATCATGAAAAGAAATTCAGAATATAAATCTCTAAATTTTAAACAACCAAGAAAGCATAGAAACATCATATGACATGCTTAAAACTTAAAAATAAATCCTAAACATGGATTCTAAACATGACATGCTCTCATGAGTGATTAGAACATAAAACCATGTTAAATTGAAAATAAAACATGATTAAACATGCTGATAATTGATATTTAACATGTGAAAATCTAAACTAAATATGCATGAACATGCTAGGAATTCAAAATAAGAAGATAGTGTTCCAGAAATCCCCTTCACCTTCGTAGTGGTTCTTTTTCCAAAAATTCAGCAAAGTTCTCCAACGTCTAGCGCTTTAAAACACTAGCAAAATTTACTTCAAACCACTTTCTTAAACATTGAAATCAGAACTTCTCACATAAGAGAGAAAAGAAAAGTGAGGTGCCAAGAAGAGGGCAAGAACAAACAAAGAAGAAAGTGTCAACTCTTCGCTTTAGGATGAAAGGAATGTGAGCAAGAGGGAGTTTATATAGATTTTCAGTGAGCAAAAGGAAATGTCTTGGGCAGCTCACAAAGTTTGGGCAGGTTTCTAAACGCTCATGGGATGGTCTACATAAAGAGGGCATGTGTGCTCATGGTTGAAAAGTGGGACCACTAAGGCTTTCTATTCATATGTGAGCATATATGTGCTTTTTTATTTAAGTGTGATCATAAAATCAGATTTGGAGTGGTTCCTATATCAGCTAGTGTAACACCCCATAACTTCATGGTCGTGTCACGTCATGAGCGAACGATAGTAAATAAGTTAATCGCTCGCTCGCGCGAAGGCGCGAGTGATGCAAAAATGAAATCTGTTATTTGAGCGAAAAAAATAATGATACTAATAATAGCATGATAAAAAAAATAAATTGTGTTTTATAGATATGTATAATAATTAAAAGAATTAATGTTTATTGTGACTAGAAAAAAATATAAAATAAATAAATAATGGTAATAATAAAACGAAAAAAAAAAATATTTTAGAAATAATATAGTTTATGCCCAAGAAATAAAATGAAAATTTAGAATTAGATAATTTCAAGAAATTAAATTTAATTAATCAAATAATCAATGGTTATGAGATGTTAAATTAACAAAGAAAGAAAATATAGGGATGTAATTAAGGATTTAAACTAGTGTGATGCATGAAATTAAAAAAAATAAGATATTATACAATTAAAAAAAAAAGAGAATATCATAATAGTAAAATGTATGGTCGGAGTGTGTGTAAGCAAACAAGAAGAAAATGAGGGGGGAAACTCGTGGCGTATCGAAGACACCGGAACAGGGAGTTTGGGCGGTGAGTGGAAGGCAACCAAAGTGTGAGGCGGTGATTCGGAAAAGTCGAGAACAAGTTGTTTCTATATAAATGGAGACGTTGTGCTGGAAACACAGAAAGATATTGTTGCTGCTACATGTTGTTGTGGCTACCGAACTGATGAAGAAAGGAGTTGTGTGAGTGAAGAAGAAGACGACCAGAGAAAAGGAGAAAAACAAAGCAGCATTTCGTGCTGCTGC
>JAJIYU010003149.1:0-27683 GCA_030144865.1 Tinospora cordifolia | reverse complement strand
TAAATGCATATTATACTAAATATGAGTAAATACACTACATTTTCTATTATATTAATGCACATTATACATAAAATACGTATAATATAATTAATCTGCTATGCAACTAACAGACTGAAAATGAAAAAAATAACCACGAAGCTGAAAAAGAAGATAAGAGTGGTGAGAAAGCACCACATACACAAAAACAAGGGTAAAATAAGGAAGAGTCAAAAGAACAGGTGACGAATTAAGGACTGTGCTACGTGCACAAGCAGAAGGGTCATCATGCCAGAAATTGCCCAATTGCACCTGCTCATGCTCCTCAGCCACAGAACACTCAGAGAGGTGGTCAGAATGATCATTCTTAGCGCAAACAACAATAACAGAATACCAACTAGGGGCTGAATCAAGGTTGTGAGCAAAATTAGGCTAGAGTGTTTGTTGTCGAGGCTCAAGAAGATTAAGACCTACCCTAAAAACCCTAGTATAGCATTATTAGGAGATAAAAACTTATTTTAAATTTAATTAGCGACATAGAGTCCATTACTTTAAAATTGCTATATGTTAGCGTTTACGAATTTTGGCTTGAATAAGGTTTTGTACCTAAACTTTTTCAATTAATGAAATTAATTTCCTTAAGAGATTTTGTGGCTATGTTTTGAATGTTAAAAATAGAAATAAAGTGTTAATCACTCAAAGCAGTGTAATAACCTAAATTCTCTGTACTCAATCAAATAAAATGTATCATTAATTCAGTGGAATTTGGGTGTCAAATGAAACTTGGTTCATTTTAGAGCTAAATTTAGTTGGTTCCAAACCTCTCATTTAGGGACCCAAAACAACTTGAAATGAAGTAAGGTAACATAAATCAACTAAGGGGACAACATATCTAAAAATTAGCACAATTGGTCGAGCTTAGGGTTTTCGTTTGCCAAATGCCCTTCAAGGGGTCCAAATTAGAAAGAATTGCCATTTATGGTACTTGGGGGAATTGAAATGACCCAAAATAAAACAGGATGACACGAACTAACAAAGTAAATGGCATATCCAAAAAATCAGAACAACTGACCAATATTTAGATTTTCATTTGCCTAGTGACCTCAGTGGGTCTTAAATAACGAAAGTTTTTGAAGGAAAACCACCTAGGGCCAAACCATACCTTAAAATGTGCATTAGGTTCATGTAATTTCAAAACTATAAGATATAAATCATAATTTCATACAAATAAGGAGATATTAATTTTTATTTGATTTTTGTGAACCCATGAAGTCATGGACACTCCTAACATATGTCAGACACATGGGTGGAACACCATGATCATGTGTACCCTCACCCTACCCAACCTCAATGGGATGTTTTCATTATTTGAATTCATACAAAATGATCCTATGTACATGCAAATAATTTAGTACACTCATATATATGAGGTTTCACCATGGTTAGATATCAAGACAAAGTGATCCCATGTACTAAAGAAAATGATCAAGTATTCCATGCACCCTTGTGGACGTCTACATCCATGTGTGTGTGTAGGTGTATGCACACATGTGACAAACCTTATTAGAATTTTCTTAAACATAAATGGTGCTCAATTATAAACCCTAGCCATCCCTTGCTGACCACACAAACCAAAATTAGAAGTTCCATAAAGAAAGATCTTCCATGATGCCACGAAGGGAAGGTTTCACTTCATGCATATGTGATCACCAAGCAAAGTGTTGTCTAGGAAATGTTTCTAAACCATGAACCAACCTAATATGGGACATTCTAATTGAGATTAGAATGGATCAAAGTCTAAAAATATTCTCTTAAATTAAATAAGAAATAAGATAGAGAATCAAATATTTGCTCATGGGAATTTGCCCAACTTTAGTGCGCCCACAAACTCACTTGCCTTTCTCACCCAAACTGTCCCCTTATCAATTTAGAAACAGGCCCAAACATGGTGAGCTGCCCTAGATGCCCCATTATGCTCATGAATATCTATATAAACCCCCACTTGCTTACATTCATCTCATTCAAAAGCAAAGAGTTGACACTTCCCTCTTTGCTTGTTCTTGCCCTCTCCTTGGTACCTGTTATCGCTCTCTTTTCTCTCTTGTGTGAGAAGTTCTTATTTCAATATTTTAAAGAGTTGTTGAAGTAGTTTTGTTAGTGATTAGAAGTTCTTGAAGTTTGAAAAGTGGTAAACAATGGGAACTTCTGTCGAATTCTAGAAAGAAACTCGAATTAAGGTGGAGGGGATTTCTTGAACTTTTACTTTGCTCTTTCAAATTTCTAACATGTTCATGCTTGTTTAAATTCTAATTTCAGCATGTATTATTTTAGTTTCAGCATGTTTAATCATATTTTAATTTTAGTTTAGCATGTTTTTATGTTTTAATCACCCATAAGAGTATGTCATGCTTAGAATCCATGTTTAGGATCTAATTTAATGTTTTAAGCATGTTATGTGATGTTTTCATGCTTTTATGGTTGTTTAAAATTCTGAAATTTATATTCTAAATTTCTTTCCTGATTATGTGATCTTGAACAAAAGAATGTGAAGATAAGAACCACATACTGTCATAGTGACTCGTATGGGTACTATGGGTGTTCTTAACACATGCTCGGGGTGTGTGGTTGCGTAACGCAACTAAGGGATACTTGGTATGTGACATTCAATGGAAAGTGACAAAGAAATATCTTTCCACCCTAAAGAGGGATATCCAAATTAAGAACATCAAGGGAGTAGAACCCCTTTCAGTCTTAATGTCAACTACAACCAAAAAGTTGCTTGAATAACTTAATTTATGGAAGTGTTTGAATTTGGATGGGCTATTAATTTGAAATAGTAACTTAGCTATTTAATGAATGATCCACTAGGCTACGTGCTCACCCATTCCTTTTATTTTTCAGGAATTTGAAATGCATGATCAAGCTTGTTAAGGTATTAGAAAGTCTATTTTTATAAAGTTTCTATGTAAGGGCATATTGCCCAAATTTTAACTAAAGACTTCTGTTGAATTTTTGTTTTAACTTTTAGAGTTATATCTTCTTTCTTTTGATTATATGAATTCAATAATGTATTTCTTTATTTTATTTTGAATAAATAAAGAGTTTGAAGATTTCCTTTATTCACTTGTATTTTCTTGTTGAAAATTAAACTCAATGGGAGTGATTTATGAGTATTTCAATAAGTATTAGAATAAAGGAATTGAGATGCAAGTTGTGTACTTGTAAATGAAACATAGGACCCAACCTGTCTTGTGGTTGAGCTTAAACATGTCTCTAGGTGGTTGGGGTGTTACAAGCAGCAATCCTAAGGCCTGCCATATGGTCAAGTCTACTAAGTCTGAGGCGGGATGCTACCAAACAATTTTCAACCTTAAACGAAAGTACCAATTAACAAAAAACTTTAAGCTAGGTGTGAATGAAAGACGAGCCTATCTCCATAACATAAATTTCCATCCGAATCTTCTACATCGGATTAGGGATGAACAAAGGTAGGACAAATGGCTCAATAGAGAAAATTGAATAGGATAAGCATACTAACCTCATGTCAGATATTGAAAACACCAAAAACTTGAGAGAAGAATCTATGGACAAAGTGAGCAAATCGTATTTGATGAGGCTCATAAAATCGAGTACAAGATGCATCCAGACCGGGACAAAATGTACCAAAAAATCAAAAAGACTAACTAGTGGAGAGGAATGAAGAGAAATGTGGCTAAGCATGCTTCTAAATGCTTAACCTATCAACAAGTAAAAATAAAACATTGGAAACCCTCTAGAATGTTACAATCACTCCTTATCCTTGAAGGGAAGTGGGATAACATCACTATGGACTTTGTCAATGGTTTATCTAAGAACTAGAAAGGAGAAGACACTATTTGGGTGATTGTGGATCGTCCCACTAAATTGGTTCATTTCCTACCAATCAAATCCACGGACCAAGTCAGTAAGCTGGGAGAACTCTATGTGTAGGAGATAGTAAGACTTCATGGTGAGCTTAAGACCATTCTAATTGATAGAGACTCTCGCTTCACCTCTCAATTCTGGCAGAGTCTATAGAAGGAATTGGGTACTAAACTCACCATGAGTACTGTTTTTCACCCTCAGACAGATGAGCAGTCTAAGAGAGTTATCCAGACCTCAGAGGATATGTTGAGATCATGTGTTTTGGACTTTAAAGGGAACTAGTGCAAATACCTGCACTTAGTAAAGTTTTCCTATAATAATACTTATCAAGCAAGTACTAAGATGGCTCCATATGAGGCTCTTTATGGAAGACCCTGCAAATCACCAACTTGTTGGCCTGAACTTGAAGACCATGTGTTGACTTGGCCGGACTTGGTGGGAGAAATGAACAACCAAGTCAAATTGATATGAAAGAAGTTGGCTACAGCGCAAAGTCGTTAGAAGAGCTACGCTGACAAAAGAAGGAGACCACTAGAGTTCCTAGTGAAGGACAAGGTGTTTCTAAGAATCAATCCTCAAAAGGGCATCAAGAGGCTTGGGTTCAAAGGAAAGCTATCACCAAGATTTTTTAGACACTTTGAAATACTAAGAAGGATCAGGGAATGCGCTTATGAGTTGGACCTACCCAATCAAATGACCTCAACTCATAACGTATTCCACGTGTCTATGTTGTGAAAGTATGAACCAGATCCCTCTCACATCATCCACTGCGTGGAAGTAAACATATGGGATGATGCTACTTACGAGGAAATAATTATTAGAATCCTTGACCACAAAGTACAAAGCCTAAGAAGTAAGGATATTTCCTTAGTTAAAATATTGTGATAGCATCATGGAGTGGAAGAAGGTACCTGGGAGCTGGAAAGAGAAATGAAAACAAAATATCCACGTCTGCTCACTAAGAATCCTTGATGATGTACAAATTTTGAGAATGAAATTTTTCTAAGGAGGGTAGGTTGTAATACCCTAAAAATCTTGTACTTAATGAAATGAGAATTTCAATATCCATTGAATGAAATTTGGGTGAGAAATGAAATCGGGTCCATTTCAGAGGCAAATATAGCAGGACCAAAATCCTCATTTAGTGACCCTTAGGACCTTAGAATGACCTAAAATTTTATGAGATGACATGAACTAATTAAGTAGATAACATATCCAAAACTCAGCTCAATTGGATAAGAATTGGGGTTTCATTTGCCTAACACCCTTTAGGGGAGTCTAAATTAAGAAAATAAATGAAATGAAAATAACCCTAGTCAAATAATGGTTTGAAAATGTGTATTAGTTTATTATGAACACAAAAATATAGATCAAAGCCCTTAATTCTTAGTAAATAATGAGATATAAATTTTTATTAAATTTATGTGGACCCATGATGCATGACCAACCTCAAATGATCATGTACAACCATAGTCCATAACTGGCCCTTATATGTACGTGTGTGTGTGTGCACATGTAACAAAGAAAAGCTTCTCAAAAATATAATGTGTGTGCCACAACTAAACCTTAGCTGTCACGCATGCCCAAATGAAGAAGGAAATACAAGAAATAAGAAAGATTGCCTTCTTCTCACTCAGGCGCCAAGATTAGCACCTAGAAAGTGTCTAAAATGATCTTGCTTGATGAGCACACCACACAAAGACCTAGATTAGGAATTTTAGACCATGATCTGATATTGTACACACTAGTTTCCATGCACAATTATTAGGTGATGGCCAAGAGAAAAAAAAAAAAGAAAGTCTTTAATCATGATTGACGCCCAAGTGTGAATATTTCTAGCAAAGATTCTTGATACGCTTGCCAAACTAGATTAGAAAGATGCCTTACTCACACTTGGACCTGATTTGATTGTTGATTATGCACACCCACCCATAGAAACAAAGCCAACTAAAAACACTAGGGTGTATGCTCCTATGACGCCATAAAGGCAATGTTTCCATGGAATGAATGTGTGTTGCCCAAGCAAATGTATTAATTAGAAAACATGTCCTAAGCACAAAATCTTATTTAAATGGATTCCTAAATGGTTTAGAAGTTGTTTTAAATCTGATTTGTGATCACACATATAAAGGAAACACAGAAAGATCCAAGGATTTTGTACAAACATGATTAGGAAACCTTAATGAGCACACTTGCCCTATTCTATACAAATTGTCCCCTTTAGCAATGGAAAGTTTCTCAATTGTGAGCTGCCCTAGCTGCCCAAGACGTCCTCCCTAACATCTTGAAAATCTGTATAAACCCCCTTGTGTTCACTTCTTCTTCATCCCGAAGCAAAGAGTTGACACTTCCCTCTTAGCTTGTTCTAGCCCTCTTCTTGGCAGCCCCTTTCTCTCTCTTATGTTCTTGAGTGATTTTTAGAGAAAAGTTAGATTTTAGATTTTTTTTTTTTTTTACATTCTTGAAGTTGTTGGTTATTCTTGAAGTGCTTAGAAGAAGGGAACTTCTACCGAATTTTATACAAATAAGCAACTACGGCATATGAGATTTCTTACACTTCTACTTGACTAGTTTGAATTTCTAACATGTTCATGTATCTTTTATTTTTAGTTTAGCATGTTTATTTTTATCTTTCAATATGTTTGATCGTGATTTAAATTTTGATTATCATGTATGCATGTTTTAAGTATTCATGATACCATGTCATGTTTAGTTTCCATGCTTGGGTTTGATCTGAATTATGAAGCATGGTATGTATTGTTTTCATTCTCTTTGAATGTTTTATTCTTAATTTTATTATTCTTTTTTTTTATTCATGAATATGTGAGAATTAAGATTAAGACTTTGAAGTTATGGACCAATACTGTCATAGTAATCTAAGTAATGCTACGGTTGTTCATTACATATACTTACTGTATATGGGGCTTATCACAGTGTGTGGATGGGTATAACCCAAAGTACTTGGAATGCGGACATGAGATCCTTATTCTAATGGAATATGACAAGATGATTATTTTTCATCTAAGAGTGGAGTGTTTTGATAGGAACATCAAGGGATTAGAATTCCTTTCAGTCTTAATGTTAATAATAACCAAAGATGTTGTTTGAATCACCCAATTGTATACAAGTGTTTAAATTTGGATGTGCTTTTGATTTAAATTAGTAACTTGTTGTTTATTGAATGATCCACTAGGCTATGTGTTCACCTCTTCTTCTCATATTTCTCAAGAAATTGAATCATGAAGACTACTAAAAATTAGATAGGGTTTCCAATTTGAAAATTTATATGTAAGGGCATGTATCCCAAAGGGAAGTGTCAACTCTTGCCACGAAGAAGGCTAGAACAAGCTAAGAGGAAAGTGTCAACTCTTGCTTTGGGATGAAGAAGAAGTGTGCACAAGAGGGGTTTATATAGATTTTCAATAGGCTAGGGGGACGTCTTGGGTAGCTAGGGCAGCACATAAACATTTAAAGTTAATGGAACGGTTTACCAAGGTGATGGCTAGGGTTTTGTGTTAGGGATATGATGGTAACTCCCCATTGTGGTGCCAAGATTTGTGTACATTTGGGTTTAGAAAACTTTCTTGTTTGAGATTTTCAGTTTTCCCTTCGTGTGTAACGGTTAGCATTTGGTGTGTGAGCATGGTTCATCATTTAGATACTTCTAATTAGCTTGCTCACATATGTGTACACACACACATGGACTGATTTTTGCATAATAAGGCATGGGTGTACATGATCAAAGTGTTCTACCCATGTGACTTTCACATGTTTAGGGATGGCCATGTATTTATGGAGCCACATGAATTAAATAAAATTTCATATCTCATTATTTACTTATAATTAAGGCTTTTAACGTATATTTTTGTGTTCATAATAAAATATGCACATTTTTAAGCTATCATTTGGCTAAGGAGATCCCCATTTCATTTACTTTCCTAGTTTAGACTCCACTAAAGGGTATTGGGCAAATGAAACCATAATTTTGGCTAATTGATCTTATTTTTTGATATATTGTCTAGTTGATCAGTTCATGTCATCTCATGTTATTTTAGGTCATTCTAAGGTCTTAAAATTCACTAAAATGGAATTTTGAACTTACTAAATTTATCCCTAAAATGGACCGATTTTCATTTCTCACCCAAATTCAATTAAATGAAATTGAACTGTCTCATTTTATTCAGTACAAGATTATAGGGTATTACATTTATTTATTTATATAATACTTTGAATTTATTTTTCATTTATTTATATAATGTTTTTGAATGGAACTTGCTAATTTTTGTAACCCAAATATATCATTTAATTATTCTACTTATTTTATATTTCTAGTCAAATATTAAAATATGTTAAATGTTTAGCAACTCTTCTGATTTGATATTTTTATTTAAAAACCCAACCTTTCTATATATTTATTTGTACACTAAAATTTCTTCAAGCTTCCCTCAATTAATTTTATTTCTCATTTTGGTTATAATTTAAACTATACACAATTTTTTCTCCCAAAAATTTTATAAAATTTTCAGGGATCAATATTTATTTATTTCATTTAATCGAATTTCGTTTAAATTTTTTATGGTATTACAACCTACCCTCCTTAAAAAGAATTTTGTCCTCAAAATTTGTACACAGTCATTCGGGTATCATTTCCTCATGTTTTTCTAGTTAAAAGGTGTGGATACTTATCCATCATTTTACTTTCTAGCTCCCAGGTGGCTTTCTCAACTCTATGATGTTTCTAGAGGACTTTGACTAAGGGCATATCTTTCATTTATCAGGTTTTGTACCTTATGATCGAGGATCATGACTGTCGCTTCTTCATGAGTCGCATCATCTTGGATATTCACCTCCTCCCAGTAGACAATGTGAGAAAGATCAGGTTCATACTTTCTCAGCATTGACACGTGGAATATGTTGTGAGCTGAAGCCATTCTTCTAAGTATTTCAAAGGCTTCGAAAAATTTGGGTGATAGTTTCCTCTTAACTCCGAGCCACTTGATGCCCTTCTGAGGACTGATCCTTAGAAAAACTTTATCACCTACTTGAAACTAAAGGGTTTCCTTCTCTTGTCGCCATAGCTCTTCTAACGGCTATTAGTTGCAGCCAACCTCTTTTATATTAGTTTGACTCTGTTGTTCGTTTGTTCCACCAAGTCTGGCGTAGTGAGTATACGATCTTCAAGTTTAGCCCAACAAGTTGGTAATCTACAGGGCCTTCCGTAAAGAGCCTATATGGAGCCATTTTAATACTTGCCCGATAACTATTATTGTAGACAAACTCTACTAAGTGCGAGTACTTCCACCTTCTCTGGGCCTATAGAGATGCCTTCTGCTGATACAATGTAGCAAAGGAACTTGACTATGTTCATCCAGAATTCACACTTCCTGAATTTGGCATACAATTGGTGTCTTTTAAGGGTCTCCAACACAAGTCTCAAGTGTTTTGACTTACAGTAAATTAGGATGTCATCCATGAATACCACCATAAACTGGTCAGGGTATTGTCTAAGCACACTGTTCATCAAATCCATGAATGTTCCTAGGGCATTGGCCAAACTAAACGACATCACGGTGAACTCAAAGTGTCCATATTATGTCTTGAAGGTTGTCTTGTGCATATCAGACTACTTGATTCTCAGTTAGTGATATCCAGACCTAAGATCAATCTTCAAGAAATGAGTGGCTCCTCTCAATTGATCTAATAGGTTATTAATCCTTGATAGAGGTTATTTGTTCTTTATGGTTGCCTATTTTAGCTTCTAGTAATCAACACACAATTTCATAGAACCATCCTTCTTCTTTATACATAATATCGGAGCTCCTAAAGGTGACTCAATCAGCTTGATGAAGCCTTTTTCCCGGAGATCATTGAGTTGAGAGCTCAACTCGATTATTTCTATTAATGCCATTTTGTAAGGAAGTATGGTTATTGGGTCGGTTCCAAGGTGAAGTTCAATCTTTGAACTCTAATTCTCTAGTAGGTAGTAGTCTGGGTAAGTTATATGGGAATACGTCTTTGTACTCACTAACAATTGCTAGATCTTGGATTTTCTTCTGTTCTATAGAGTTCTCCTCTGAGAGTCTCTTGAACTTATCCTTCTCCTTCAAACATTTAACATGGCTATGCTTGGACTCCTCGGTAGTCTCTACATATCTTCATTAATTCTATAGCTTTTCCCTAAAGGTAGGGTTATGGTTACTCGCCTCTTAGGACAATCTATCTGAGCTTGGTATTGGTTTAACCAATCCATCCCCAAGATCAGGTTATAGCCATAAAATGGTAAGGTGCATTAGGTCAATTGATATGAGTTTATCCCCAAACCTGAGGTCACAACTACACATTCTTTTTGAGGTAATAGTAGTCCCTATTGGTGTGGACACATTCAAAGTTATGGGTAGTGTTTTTTCTCACAAGTCGTAATCTATCAGTTAGTTCTTCAAAGATAAATGATTTTGAGGCACTAGAGTCAAATAATAGTCTCACAACAACATTAAATAGTAGAAATGTACCTTCCACAGCAAGGACATGATCTTCCTAGGACTCAACAGCAAGCATTCTGGCTTAGTTCTGACCATGACCTTGATTTTGCCCCCTGATTGGCATTCTGTTGTTGCTGCATACCCTAAAGAAGGACCGTTCTGAACTCCTCCATGTGGTGGTTGTTGTTGATGAGCCTAAGCAGGTGTAGTTGGGCAATTTTTGGCAATATGACCCTTTTGCCTGTACATGTAGCATAGTCCTTGTCTCTTTGTCCATTCCTTAGACTTTTCCTTAGTCTGCCCCTATTTTTGTGGTGCTTTCCCACCACTCTTGCTTTTCTTTTGAGCCCCTTGATTTGTTTCATTCCCAAGCCTCTTGTTCTTCCCCCTCAACCTTTGTTCTAGGTTGAGCTCTTTTTCCAATGTTAGAGTCTTTTTTGAGACATCTCTGTACGTTTTAGGCCTAGAGTCCTTACTATCTTTTGGATGTCCATCGTGAGATCCTGTGCAAAATGATGGCCTTCATTCTATCTTTTCTAATCAGCTTTGGCAAAAATTTGGCCAATTCAGTGAACTTCTTTTCAATTCAACTATAGTCATGTTCCTCTAATTCAGCTGGATGAAATCTTCTTGTAGCTTACTCAATGTTACTTCAGGAAAGAACTTTTCATAAAAGATCTCTGTGAACTTCTCCCAACTCATCGCTTCAACATTTGTGTTAGAATCCATCTTCATCATTCGCTACCAACTTCTGGTCGATCCTTTGAAGTGGTGCATGGCCAGTGCTACTCTACACGACCCAATACATTTAGATGTTCCTCCATCTGAGTCTCAACCATTTTGATTTGTGCCTCTTGTCCTCACAGTTCAGTATCATCAGATGTGGTAGCCCTGGTAGCGTATCTCTTGGATCCAACCATTATCTCTAAGTCAATAGTTATTTCAATATCTGATAAGGTATCACAATGAAAGATTTAAGAGAATCATTATCTAAGGGACACAACCCATCTTCCCTTATCCTCGGGATACAAAATGTCTTTCTAGACTTGAAAAGATAGCTATCCTATCCATATTCATTCATCGAGTCCATATTACCAAGCCTTTGATTTCATTCATACTATCATGACTTTAGATTCATATCTTTAGGTTCTCGATTTATTCAGTGACCTAGTTGTTTATTCTTCTAAGTTTTATTTGAGTTGTTCTTGGGTATAGGATTTGGTTTCATATTCAAGAGCATGCGATACAAATTAAAACCAAGTATAATCATGTGTTCAAACAATCAAGCAATCATCTAAGTTTACGCTAGCATAGCAAAATTCTAGGCTTCCATCGAAGCTTCTAGGTTTGAGCGTCCCATACCACCCTAACCTTTCGATTTAGACTTCGACTCATAAATTTGCCACACCCAATCAATTTCGCAAATGTCTTGACAACTAAGGATTTTTGTGCCCCACTATATACGACAGTCCCATACAAGCCATGCATAGGGAAACAAGTTCTTCCAAAGTCACTGATCATTTACCAAACATGGTCTGTCATTCTCCAAGTCCAGGCTTCCTCCATAAACCCTAATGTAACAACCCACCACCATCGCCACCGAGACCCACACCCACGTCATGGCACGTCATGGCTCGTCATGGCATTGTTACTCACAAAGTATTGTTCTCCCCTGGGAATTTATTTTGCCTCCATGGAGTTTTGAACCCATGACCTAGGGGATAAGTACATTGTTCTTGCAACATCCACCACCATTATACTGGGCAAGAATTAGAAAGTCAATCCATGGTTGTTTGACTAGAATTAGAAACTCAAATTAGAGTTTTACTTTGAATTGAATGCCCTACCTTCTAATTTTTGAAATTGAAAAATGTTTTAGAAAGTGTTTTTAAAAAGGAAGTATATGTTTTTGAAATGTTTTGTTTGGATACAAAGACTACAAGTTGAGTTGATAGTGGATAAGCCCTGTCCCAAGTAAAGCTAAACATAAAAGGGAGGTGGGTTATCCCGCCCTAGAAAGTGCGGTTGCTAAGCAGACTTCGATTTCGCCTCCTGATCTGGAGGTTGTCCTACCAGATTATATGAGTAGTCAGAGTTGAAGAACACTCTTATTTTCTATAAAAGAAAACTAGAAGGTGGAAAATTAGGGCAAGAAAGTGAATAGAAGTCGAAAAGATGCCAAATATTGTATCTTGACTAGATAGAGGTTGTGAGTCAACCAGATTGAACCTTAGTTCCAGGAAAAGACCTAGGTAGAAACATGGTGTAGCTAGGGGTGGCACAGTGGATCAAAAGCATAAATCTCTAGAGCATAGGCTAGAGACAAAAACTTGTGTGAAAACAGAAAATTGTTTGATCAGGACATGAGACCGGGAAGCTTCTGTATCTTTCGATTTTTATGTAGTATGGGATGCATAGGAATCGGGGGTATGGAGGAAGCTTGGACTTGGAAAATGATGGATCATGTGTGGTTAATGATCGGTAACTCTGGCAGCACGGGTTTCTCTATGCTCCCTGGTATGGGACGGTGGAGTATAATAGGCTCGGGAACCTTAGTTATCGAGCAATTTGCAAAATTGTTTGGGTGCAGCTCTATTCTTGGTGAAAGCCTAAGTGGAAGGGGTAGAGTGGTATGGGATACTTGAACCTGAAAGCTTAGGTAGAAGCTTGGAACCTTGTTGTACTCCCTTGATTGTATGATTGTGTGATATGCATGCTGTAATGTTTATTGCTTTGAAACCAAACCCTGTACCCATGTATGAAAAGAACCTAGAAGAAAAACCTTTAGGCCGCTAAACAAATCGAGAACATAGAGACATAAATTTATAATCATGATAGTACGAACATAACAAAAACTTGAGGAAACGAATACAACATATGATGTAGGAAAGATAACCATTTCTCAAGTCTGGAAAAACATTTAGTATCCCGAGGAAAAGAAAAGATGGGTGAGTACCCTTGATGAATGTCCTAATTGAAACTTCTATGATACCTTGTGGGATACTAAAGTGGCTTTGGCTTGTAGATAATGGAAGGAATCTAAGAAAACATCAATACACCTGATCAAAGTAACCAAGGGGCAGATGTGGCAGCAGTTTCCATCCTATCACCAGAGATAATGGCAGAAATCACTCGATAGGTGGTCGAGCAGGTAATGAGGACTCTATAATCACAGCCTGAGGTTCTGAATGAACTGAGAATGGGAATCAATGAGCTAGTCATTCCTCTAAGACTAACCATGCCCAAAGGAACGACAGTTGAGATTAATTCAATAAAAAAAGGATATCCATTTCAAAAGATCTGTGAAGAATAAAAACAAGAAACCACAAAGTGATCAAAAGGCAGAGAAGGAAAGTAAGAAACAGAAACAAACTCACCAAACTGAAAGAGAACAAAATAAGCAAGCTAGGAGACAAGGGTTGTGCTATGTGTGCAGACAAAGGGGTCATTTTGCCTGAAATTGTCCAACTGCACCTGCTCGGGCTCCTCAGCCTCAAGACAATAAGGGTTATGGTGAGAACCAAGCTAGAATGTTGGTTGTTGAAGCTCAGGAAGAGCAAGACCTTCAGCAAAAAACCTCATAGTCCAATGTTAAGACAAATGAACTAATATGAGTAGTAGTAGATTGCTATATGAATGTTTTGTTGAAATCAGGCTTTGTACCAATTATCTCTATTAATGAAATTTATTTCCTAGTGTACCATTTTAAATAAATGTTAGCCTATTAAAGTAGCAAAACCCTTGGGCATACCAACTTAGTCAAAACCAAACTATTTACTAGAAATACTTGATAAAATGACGTACAAGTGAATAAGTATAAACTTCAAGGACGAAATTCTTTTAAGGAGGGTAGGTTGTAATAACCTAAAATTTTGTCAAATAATTAAAGATAAACAAGTTTAATGAAATTAAATGAAATATGTAAAGTGAATCAATTTTGAAGATTTTAAGAAACTTTTGAGTGCAAATTATCGGTAGGCGAATGAAACCTTAATTTGATATTTAAATGAAAATGTCAATTAAGAAGAATTAATTATGAAATTTAAAGATTTGCTTTCATTTCTTAAGAAATAAAGAATAGAAATAAAGTATATATATATATATATATATATGTTAATGTTTATGTGAATAAAATGTGTTTTAGTATAACGAGTGTTAAATAATACATATTATAGGAATATGTATATAGAAAAAAATTTACATAATTGAATAAAAATGTAGTATGCGTGTATTTATCTAAAATAAATTTAACATTATATAAGTATCAATTTATAATTACATAAATAATTATCTGAAAATAAAAATATGAAATAAATATAAATAAAAATATATGAAAATGAAGAAATGAAAAATATAGATTATTTAATTGTTGGCATTAAAAATATTAAAGAAATAAAAAAATATAAATAAATACAATATTGAAGAAATAGAAATGAAAAATATTAAAAACTTAATAAAATAGAATGACATATGCAATAAACCATGTTTACATCAATTAGAAAGTGTATAATTAGCAAATTTCAGATAATAGCAACCTTAGAAAGTAATTTTGGTAATTAGAAACTGCATCCAATGGTCCAAAATCAATCTGCATGATCCAACGAACGAGATCAAAGCCAAACCAGCGCTTAGAAGCACCGAATCATCAAGATCCAACGACCCAAAATCAATCCGCCCGATCCAACGGTCCAGATCGGCTTCAATGATCGTGAAGAAAATTGGAACACTGCGCTCGAGGTTGATTGTGCGGCCAGGATCTCTGCTCGCATTGTGATGATCATCTGCTGCTGCACTCGAGGAAGATCCAAGTGTCCAGATCAAAGCCATGTTTGGAGATCGCGAACATACCACAATCTAGGAAGATCAGACGGTCCACGAGAGTTTCGTTGATCGCAAACGAGATCCGCACACCATGATCAAGGTTCATCTGACGGTCCAGATCTGAGGTGCTCTGTTGATCGCAGCTAGTGTGCTACGCTTGAAGAAGATCGGATGGTCCAAATCTGATACGTTTTTTATTGCAAACTGTTGATGCGCTCGAGGACGATCCAACGATCTATAGCGTTTTCTTTAATCACGACCGTGATCTGAGTGTTGAGCTCAAGGAAAATCAGACGGCTGAGATTCAAGGCGCCGAAAATTAACACAAAAAATTATAGAAAATTACAAAAAAATTCGAATAAAATCTAAAAATTTTGTTTATAAATTTTTCAAACACACTTGCTATTTTTTTATACTTGGGAGGCACGAAAATTTGAATAATTAGCAAATTTCCTACAAAGAGAACACCACAAACTTACCATTCTATGCCATTTTGAACTCTATATAAAGGACCCCTAGTGCTCTCATTCTTTTCATCCCAAATCAAGAGCATACTAATCCCTCTTGACTCTCTCTGGCCTTCTTCTTCACAATCCCCTCAGTTCTTGAGTAATCTTGAACTGTTCTTGAGTGTTCTTTTGTGTTTAGAAGCTTTAGAGTAATGAAACTCTGTCGGATTTCAGAAGAGTGCAGAAGAGATTTATTTAAGGTGGAAAAGATTTCTAACTTTTACTTCTTTATTTTAACTTGAATAAGTCTTACATGTATGATAATATTTTGAAGTTGAATGATTGAATATATGTTTTAAATATTGCGTGTTTTATTTATTTGATGTGCCATGAATATACAGGTTATGCATGTTTAGAAATCAAGAATAATGATGCATGATATGCATGAATTGTGCCATAAATAAATATTTAATGATTCATTTGTGTACATGTTATCGTGATGGTTTAATCCAATATTGTGTGTTTTATCACTAAGAAAAATTAAATAATGATCCTAACCACATACCGGCACGATGATGGACTACATAGTGTCATCGTGCGTGTTCCACCCCCAATCCGGCTTGCCGACTTACCTTTGATGGTTTTGAACTGAGTTTCCAAGAGTGATCCCACTACATAGATATTGGGGTTTGAATTTCCAAAAGTGATTCTCTCTCCAACGATGTAGAACACAGAGATTAAACTCTTTGGTCTTAATGTCAACGATAAACAAGAAAATTGTTTGAATTACCCAATGTATAAAAGCTTTTGATATGCTTGGTTTGTTTGAATTGAAATAATGATTTAAATGTTAGAATGATCCACTAGGCTATGTGCTCACTCCTTCCTTCTATTTTTTAGGTAATTAAATTACATGAAGACCATGAATATTAGCTAGGTTCCTTTTTTAAAAGTTTTTAATTTTTATGTAAGGGCATGTTGCCCAAGTTTTGAATCTTTTGCTATAATAATTTTTCTTCAAGATCAAATTATGTACTCAATTTCATTTAATTACTTGAGTTTATGAATTTCATTCATTTCTAGTATTATTGCTTAATTAAATTCTTAATTTAAGTGATGTACTGTCAAATAAAGTTAAGGCATGAAATGAGTGAAATAGAAAGTCAAGTGTGTGTCACTTGTAAAGTAACACCGGCCCAGCCTACCTTATGGTAAAGTCAAAAATTGAAAGCCTCGGGGGTTGGGGTGCTACACCAAATTTTTATGCATCCCATACCACATAGAAACTAGAGATACAGAATCTTCTCGATCTCGTGTCCTGACCAAACAAGTGTTTCATTTTCACATGTTTTCAGTCTCTAACCTATGTCCTAAAGTTTTATTTAGGTTTTGATCCACTGTGCCACCCTTGACTACTCTCAGTTCCAACCTAAGGTCTATTTTCTCAATCTAGGATTTCAATCTGGTTGGAAAGTTCCTCTATTAAGTTGTCCAACTCTGTCTAGTCAAAATACCTACTTTTCCATCTTTTTGAAACTCGAGTAAGTTCCTTATCCTACATTTCCACCTTCTAATTTTCTTTTATAGAAATTAAGAGTGTTCTTCAACTCCGATTACTCATATGAGCTAGTGGGAGAACCTTCAGATTGGGTGCATGAGACCAAAGTCTACTTAGCAATTGCATTTTCTCGCGCAGGATAACCCACCTCCCGTTCAATGTTTAGCTTTGTTCAGGATAAGACTTACCCACTATCAGCTCAACTTGTAGTATTTGTATCTAAACAAAACATTTCAAAACATATATTTCCTTTTTGAAAACACTTTCCAAAACAATTTTCAATTTCAAAAATAGAAGGTAGGGCATCCTAATTTCAACTCAAAGTACAGGTCAACCCTAGTTGAGTTAATACTTTCTAAATCTAATACCACACTTGGTATAAACTTAAAATTTCTAATTCTAGCTGAACAACTAATGCTAGGCTTGACTTTCTAATTCTTGCCCAGCAACTAATGCCTAGGCTCTGATACAACCTTTGTAACACTCCAACCTCCAAGACATTCAATTGGATTTTTTTACAAGGCAGGTCAGGCCTATATTACATTACAAATACACAACTTGCCTTTCTAATTCTTTTATCCCAATTCTTATTGAACACTAAGAGCATACAACCCAATTTATTCAATTTAATTCAACAAGACTATACAAAGAGATAAATAACCTTTTTTATTCATTATTTAATTAAATGAGACAAGTACATAACTTGAATTCAAACTATTACAAGAAAGAGAGTACATAACTCCAAAATAGAAATTATTGCAGCGGAAGTCTAACTTATTCAAAACCTGGACAACATGCCTTCACATTAGAAATAAAAATAAAGACTTTCTAAAAATATGTGATCTAAATCCTTGGTAAGTTTTATCATGTAATTCAATTTCCTAAAAAGATAAAAGAGGAAGGTTGAGCATATAGCCCAGTGGATCATTCTAAAAATAACCAAGTTATTAATTCAAACTAACAACACATTCAAATTCAAACACTTACATACACTAGGCGTTTCAAACAATTTCCTATTTTCAATTGTATGTTAGACTAAAAGGGAGCCAATCCCTTAATGTTCTTATCAAAATACTTCCCCATGACTGGAAAAACAATTCTTTATGTCACATTCCATTGGATTTAGGGTCCCTTGCCTGTATTCCAAGTATTTTGTGCTACACCCATATACACACAGTATATGCAACTCATATACACATAATATATGTAAAGAACAACCATAGTATCCCTTTGGATCACTATGATAGTATGTGGTTCTTAATATCAAAGTCTTTTATTTTAATTATCATAATCATGAATCATATAAGATTTAAAATTCAGAATATTATCATCATGAAAGCATAAAAACGTCACTTGCATGCATTATATCTCAAAATCAGCCTAAGCATGAGAAACTAAGTATGGCATAGTTTTATGAATGCTTAAACATGGCATATGTATAAAATTGAAAATTAAATCATGCGAATGGACTAAAATTGAAATATGTATGATAAACAGATTTTAAAACATGCATGAACATGATATTAATTCAAACTAATAAAGAGGGAGTTTTTGAAATCATTTCCACCTTGTTTTGTAATCTTAGTTACACAAATCAGAATTTCAACAGCATTTGAACCCTCTAGGATGTCTAGAATCTCAAGAACACTCAAGAACTAAAAACTTCACACTCAAGAACTCTTAAGAATTGAAAAGAGGTGTCAAGAGAGAAGCTAGAGAAAGCAAGAGGGATCGTATTAGCTCTTGCTTTGAGATTATGAGAACGATGATCATGCTTAGGTTTATATAAAGTCTAATAGGCATGAATTGGCAAGTTTGGAGTGTGTTCATTGTAGAAACCTTTCTGAAACTCTTTCCCTTTCCATTTTATTTCTTTCCTATCCATAAGAATTACTAAGTAAAGGTTTTAGAAGTTATTAATACATTCTTTTAGGTTGATTTCATTTTAGAAACCTTTCTAATTCTCTATTTTACTTGTTTTTCAAGCACATATATTAGTAAGCAATTATTTTAGAAGTTGTTAATATATTCTTTGTGTTAATGTTATTTTAGAACCTTTTTAATTCTTTATTTTACTAGTTTTTCAAGCACATATATTAGTAAGTAATTATTTTAGAAGTTGTTAATACATTCTTTTGAGTTGATTTTATTTTAAAAATATTTTTAATTCTTTATTTTACTTGTTTTTCAAGTACATATATTAGTAAGCAATTATTTTAGAAGTTGCTAATATATTCTTTTGAGTTGATTTCATTTTAGAAACCTTTCTAATTTAATCTCTTGTGCATACATGCTCATGTCATGTTTCTAATTTCGTTTTTGATCAAATGAGACTTGCTAATTCCATAATTTGAATGAAATTCTCAGTTATCATTTAGGCCTCAACACAATTATATCTCAATTTTCATATGATTGTAAGGAATTAATTTACCTTTATTTATTTATATAACACTTTGAATTTATTTCTCATTTATTTATATAATGTTTTTGAACAAAGCTTGCTAACTTTTGTAACCTAAATATATCATTTAATTATTCTACTTATTTTATATTTTTAGTTAAATTAAACTACATTATAATATTTGGCAACTCTTCAGATTTGAGATTTTTATTTAAATACACAATCATTCTATATATCTATTTGTAAATTAAATTTTCTACAAGCTTCCCTCAATTAAATTTATTTTTTATTTTGGCTATAATTTAAAATATACACAATTTTGTATCCCAAAAATTTCATAAAATTTTCAAGGATCAATATTTATTTATTTCATTTAATCGAATTTCATACAAATTTTTTGGGGTATTACATGTGAACACAAAGTCTGAGCCTAATTAAGTTTCCTTCTCATGTGTGAACACAATGACGGCTTGAACAACTTTCTCATTTTATTTCCTTGGGTGTCAAGTACTAGTGTGCACATGGAAACTTCTATTTGTGGAACCTTCTATTATTGGAAACTCTCATTCTTAGTTTCTTTGGTGTGCTCATGGGCAACCTTCTAATATTGAAAACTTTCTATTTTGTTATCTTTGTGCACATCAACATGGTTTAGGGACTTTCTAATTTTCCATCTTTCCTTTTTGTCTTGGATGCGACATGAAAGTAAATGTTTCTATTTTCCATTCCTTCTTTATTCTTGTCAGACGCAGCACTTTGTGTGTAATTTTTTCTATTTTGTATTTTTTTTTTCTTACATGAAACCATGCTTTTGAACAACTTTCTAATTCCCTTCTTATGACACCCATATTGACAAATGAACTTCTAATAAATTAATTTCATTTATCATTTAGGCCTCAATAATGTTGCACCTCAATTTTCATAAATTTATCTTTGTTTCATTTCATTTCCCATTTCACTGAGACTTTTTGAGCAAATGAACTTCTACTTAATTAATTGGACATATAATTGAAGGGAATCGTTTCATTTCATTTCATATAAATATCTTTAGGGTATTACATCTACCCTCCTTAAAAAGAATTTCGTCCTCAAAATTTGTACACATTCATTCAAGAATGAGAAATGAAAAGGACAACCAAAGGGCTTAGAAAAAATAAAGAGTGGCGAGAAAGCACCGTAGACTCAAAAAAGAGGGCAGCCTAAAGATGAGTTGAAAGAACAAGCGAGGAGACAAGGATTGTGCTACCTATGCAGGCAAAGGGGCCACATAGCAAGAAATTGCCAGATTGCACTAGCTCAAGCTCCTTAGCAACAACAGCCATAGAATAATCAGGGAATAGGTTAAAATGGTCATCCTCAGGGACAACAGCAACAATAGAATGCCAATTACAGGCAAAACATGGGGCATGGTCAGAACTAGGCTAAAATTTTTGTTGTTGCCAAAGCTCAAGAAAATCAAGTCCCTGCCATGGAAGGCACATTCCTATTATCCAACGTTGTTGGAAGACTGTTATGTGAATTAGGTGCCTCAAAATATTTTGTTTCTTAAGAACTAGCTGATAGGCTACAACTTGTAAGGAAAACACTACCCATAACTTTGAATGTGTCCACACCAATAGGGACCACTATTACCTTTAAAAGAATATGTAGTTGTGACCTAAGGTTTGGGGATAAATTAATCTTTTTCAACCTATGTACTTGAAGCAGAAAGATGAGTTTGAGAAACTCTATGAGGAAGACCCTATAGAGTAAAGAGGAATCTGGGACCTAAAAGTACTTAGGGATTATGAGGATATGTTCCCAAGACTTACCCGGACTACCACCTATTAGAGAATAGAGTTCAAGATTAAACTTCACCCTAGAACCAACCCTAAAGCCATACCTCCCTATAGGATGGCACCAGTAGAACTAATTGAGTTAAAGACTCAGCTCGACGAGCTCTGAGAAAAAGGCTTCATCAAGCCAAGCAAATCACCATGGGGAGCTTCGGTGCTAGTCATAAAGAAGAAAGATGGGTCTATGAGGTTGTGTGTTGACTACCAAAAACTAAACCAAACAATCATAAAGAACAAATATCCCTTACCAAGGATTGATGATGTATTCCGTCAATTAAGAGGAGCCACTCATTTCTCAAAGATTGATCTTAGGTCGGGATATCACCAATTGAGAATCAAGGAGTTTGATATACACAAGACGACCTTTAGAACATGATACGAACACTTTGAGTTCACTGTGATGCCATTGCTTTGGCCAATGCCTAGCAGCATTCATGGATATGATGGATAGAGTTTTTGGATAACACCTCGACTAGTTTGTGGTGGTATTTGTAGATGAAATCCTAATTTACTCTAGGTCAGAAGTTGAACACTTAAGACTTTTGAGATTGGTGTGGGAGACCCTTAGAAGACACCAATTGCATGCGAAGTTCACAAAGTGTGAATTCTGGATGAAGACAATCAAGTTCCTTAGCCACATATTATCAACACAAGGCATCTCTATAAATCCAGACAAGGTGGAAGTTGTCATGGACTGTAGACAACCAAAAATAGTTATAGAGATCAATAGTTTCTTAGGCTTATTAGATACTATCAAAGATTCATCCAAGATTTTTCTAAGTTGGCAGAACCCATGACCAAGTTGACAAGAAAAGGAGTTAATTTCTCATGGAATGAGAAATGAAAACAAGCATTCCAAGAATTTAAGAGGAGATTAACTTTGGGTCCCATCTTAGTCACTCCTACCCATGGTGTTACTCATGTTTTGTATACAAATGCTTCACAGAAAGGATTGGGGGTGGTCTTGATGTAAGATGGAAAGTTGTTGCATATGCTTTGTACAACTAAATATCCTTGAACAAAACTACTTGACCCATAACCTAGAGATATCTGCCATTGTGTTTGCCCTAAAAATTTGGAGACACTATCTTTATGACAAATAGTTTGATCTATTTTTTGGATCATAAGAGTTTAAAGTACGTATAGACCCAAAAAGAGTAGAACCTCAGGCAACGAAGGTGGATGGAGTTTTTTAAGAACTATGACTTCCAATGACACTACCATCTAGGGAGGGCCAATGTTGTGATTGATGCATTGAGTAGGAGGTTCAACAAACAAGAGGATAAAAAGGGCCAGATGTACCAATTGATCGAGGACTTTAGGCTGGGTTTAACTTTGAATGACAAACGAGCCTATCTCTACAACATGTCTTGTCAACTGGATCTTTTACATCAGATCAACGATGAACAAGGACAAGACGAAGTGGCTCACAAGCCTGATAGGAGTTAAACAAGGTAACCATATTGACTTTAGGCTAAATGCTGAGAATATCCTAAAACTTGAAGATAGAGTTTGTATGCCTCAAAATGGACCTAATAAGCAGGGCATATTGGATGAGGCCCATCAGACTAGGTACACGATGCATCCAAGCAGTGACAATATGTGTCAAAACCTCAAAAAAACCTACAGGTGGCGAAGAATGAAGAAAGATGCAGCCAAGTATGTCTCTAAGTGTTTAACTTGCTAGCAGGTGAAGGCAAAATACCAAAGGCCCTCTGGAATGTTACAACCACTCCCTATCCCTGAACGGAAGTGGGATAACGTTTCCATAGACTTTGTCAGTTGGTTACCCATGAACCAAAAAGGTGAAGATGCTATATGGGTAATTGTTGATTGTCTCACTAAAGTGGTTTATTTCCTGCCAATTAGATCCATAGACCAAGTCAGTAAGTTGGGAGAACTCTACGTAAAAGAAATAGTAAGACTTCATGGTGCGCCCAAGATGATACTATCTGACTGAGACTTTTAATTCACTTCACAGTTATGGAAAAGTCTAGAAAAGGAGTTGGGAAGCAAACTCACCATGAGTGTTGTTTTTCACCCTCAGACAGATGGGTAGTCTGAGAGAGTCATTCAGACATTAGAAAACATGTCGAGGTCTTATGTTATTAACTTTAAAAGAAATAAAGCAAGTACCTACACCAGGCAGAATTTGCCTATGACAAAAGTTATCAAGTCAGTATAAAGATGATTCTATACAAAGCTCTTTATAGGAGGCCCTACAGATCACCAACCTATTAGGCTAAACTTGAAGATCATATGCTTATTGGGCCAGACTTGGTAGAAGAAATAAACAACCAAGTCAG
Source organism: Tinospora cordifolia (assembly GCA_030144865.1). Lineage (NCBI taxonomy): Eukaryota > Viridiplantae > Streptophyta > Magnoliopsida > Ranunculales > Menispermaceae > Tinospora > Tinospora cordifolia. The sequence goes on along the minus strand of JAJIYU010003149.1, from coordinate 3,955 downwards.
CAAATAAAGAAGAGGTTGGCCACAGTGCAAAGTAAGCAAAAGACTTACGCAAACAGGAGGAGGTGACCCCTAGAGTTTCAAACAGGTGACAAGGTATTCTTGAGGATAAGTCCTCAGAAAGGGATTAAGAGATTCAGATATAAGGGGAAGCTATCGCCCAGATTTGTCGGTCTATTTGAAGTTCTTAGAAGGATCAATACACCTAGGAGTTAGACCTACCAAATCAAATTTCCTCAGTATATAACGTTTTCCATGTATCAATGCTAAGAAAGTATGAATCGGATCCCTCACATATAATCCATTGGGAGGAGGATAATATCTAAGATGATGCCACTTATGAAGAAGCGATAGTGAGGATCGTCCATCATAAGACTCATAATCTGAGGATGAAATATATTTCCTTAGTCAAAGTTTTCTAAAAACATATGGAGTAGAGGAAGCCACCTGAGAGCTAGAAAGCAAAATGATGACTAAGTACCTACACCTTTTTACTAGAAATACCTGAGTAAATAACATCCAAGTAAATGTGTACAAATTTCGTGGATGAAATTCTTTTTAAGGAAGGTAGGTTATAATACCTTCAAAAATTTGTACGAAATGAAATGAAATGATTCCCTTCAATTATATGTGTAATTAATTGGTAGAAGTCCATTTCCTCCAAAAAGGCTCAGTGAAATTGGAATAATGAAATGAGATGAAACACAGATAAATTTATGGAAATTGAGTTGCAACATTATTGAGGCCTAAATGATAAATGAAATTAATTTGATAGAAGTTGATTTAATTTGTCAATGTGGGTGTCATAAGAAGGAAATTAGAAACATGCCAAGAGCATGGTTCTGTGAGAAACAAAATAGAAACAAATGGAGATTAGAAACATTTACACATACTTGGTGGGATGTCCAAAAGAAAAAGGAATGAGGAAAGATGGGAAAATAGAAAGTTCCCAATGTATACACTAGACAATGATTTGGAAAGTTTCTATACACACAAAGGGATGTCCAAATCTTTGCTAATCCATATTAGAAAAAATCCTAAGTGTTGCTAAACCATATTAGAAAGATGATCATGAGCACACTAAGAAAATCAAGAATGGAAGTTTCCAATATTAGAAGGTTGCCCATGAGCACACCAAGGAAACAAGAATAGAAGTTCCCATGAGAATCCTATGCTATCTTGACGCACAAGAAAAATAGGCAACTATAGAAGGAGGTCCCAAACCGTGCACAAGAGAATGAAATAGAAACTTCCATGCTTGCACATGCCTAAATGGTGTTCACACAAGAAGAAGGAAACCTTAAACCATCGAAGGAATTAAAATGGGAAGTTGCCATGTTAAGTTTGTGCACACAAAGAAAGGAAACTCTATGAGATTGACACCCAAACCAAATCATCAAGTGAATCTTGTGTTCACACATGAAAAAGGAAACTAAATAAGACTCAAAGCTTCTGTTCACACATGAATAGGAAACCCCAGTGGTCCCACTTTTGCCCAAACTGTGTGCACACTCACCCCCTCACATGCTAAAACGTCCACACAAGAAAGATGGAAAGTTGCTATGTAAGCACATTCAAAACCATCCCCTAGTGCTTGGAAAACTCTATATAAAGGCCCCTTATATTCTCATTCTCTTCATTCTAAAGGAAGAGCTAATAAGATCCCTCTCGCTTTCTCTAGCCCCTCTCTTGGCACCTCTTTTAGTTTTCGAGTATTCTTGAACATTCTTGAGTGATCTTGCATGAATTTTCAGTGTTCTTGAGTGTTTTAGAGTAACGAAATGCTATCAGATTTCAAAATATTCCAAATGAATTGTTCAACAAAAATGGAACTGATTTCTAAACTCCTACTCTGTTATTTTAAATTAATGAGATGTTCATGCATGTTTAAAATTCAGTTTATTATGCATGTTTTGAAGTTTAATTTATTAAGTATGCTCTACTTTCCATTATCATATTCAATCATCATGAAACTATGCCATGCTTAGAGCACATGCTTATGTTTATTTTGGATGTGTGTTGCATGTGACAATTTCATGTTTTAATGTTGTTATAATATTCATGTCGAAATTTATTGAATTAGTTTATGATTCATGAATGTTGATTAAAGAAAGATGATTAATGATAAGAGCTACGTATTGTCACAGTGATCCAAAAGGACTATTGTGGGTGTTCTTTACATGTGATTAGTTCACATGAGTAAGGTCCCAAAATACTTAAAATATGGGTGAGACCCTATGTCCACGAAATTTGGCATAAAGAAATGCCTATTCACTCAAGGGAGGTATTTTATAGAACATCAAGATTGACCCCTTTTAATTTACAGCAAAAGAATAAATTATTTGAATTACTCAATGATTGTAAGTGTTTGATTTGGATGTCTTATTAATTTACCATAATGATTTAGTTGTTTTAGAATGATCTACTAGGCTTTGTGTTCACCCTTCCTATTTTACCTTTTCAGGGAATTGATCACATTGAAGAAGCATGACAATAGTTAGGATATTTTATTTAGAAAGTTTTTATTTAAAGTAAGGGCATGTTGCCCAAGTTGTTGGGCTAGAATTAGAAAGTTTGATCTTATACCAATGGTGGTATCAGATTTAGAAAGTATTAACTCAATTAGGTATCATCTGCATTTTGAGTTAAATTTAGAATGTTTTACCTTCGATTTTTTAAATTGAAAACGTTTTAGAAAAAGGAAATATATGTTTCGAAAGTTTTTGTTTGGAACAAAGATTATAAGCTAAGCTGATAGTGGGTAAGCCTTGTCCTAAGTAAAGCTAAACATTGAATGGGAGATGGGTTATTCCGTCTGAAAAAGCGTAGTTATTTAAGCAATCTTTTGTTTCACCATCAGATATGGAGGTTGTCCCACCAGCTCACACGAGTAGTCACAGTTAAAGAACACACTAATTTTCCTACAAGAAAATTAGAAGGTGAAAATTAAGGGCAAGGTGAATGGACAAAAGCACAAAAATAGTGCTAAGAATGGTACAAGAACTAGATGAGGGTTGAACCTTTCAACAAAAAATTAAGACCTTAGATCTAGGAAAATGACCTTAGGTAGAAGCTTGCATGTGGTCAAGGGTGGCATAGTAGATTACAAATGGAAACTTTTAGGACATAGGTTAGGGACTGAAAACGTGTGAAAATGAAACACTTGTTTGGTCAGGACACGAGATCGGGAAGATATTGTATCTCTAGTTTTTATGTGGTATGGGAAGCATAGGAATTCCAATGTATGGAGAAATCCTAGACTCAGAGAATGACAGACCATGTTTGGTGAACGATCAATAACTTTGGAAGAGCTTGTTTTTCTATGCAGGGTTGGTATGGGATAGTCATGTATAGTGGGGCTTGGGAAACCTTAGTTATCAAGACATTAGTGAAATTGTTGGGGTGTGGTAAAATCTCTAAGTAGAAGTCTGTGTCAATGGGCAAGGATAGCATGGGACGCTCGAATTCGAAGGCACAAATAGAAACTTGGAATTTTGTTATGCCAATGTGAATTTACATGATTATATGATTATATGATTATATGATTGTTTAATTGTTTGAATGCATGATTATACTTGTTTAAAATTCATATCGCAAGCTCTTGAATATGAAACCAAATCATGTACCCAACGATAACTCAAACAAAACTTAGAAGAATAAACTGATAGGCCACTGAACATGTCGAGAACCTAGAAACATAAATTTAGAATCATGATAATACGAATGAAACAAAAACCTGAGGATACAAATACTGAAAGGATCTTCGACTTTTAGATAATGGTTGGTATGGCGGTGTTGGTTAGTATGGAGGTGCATGTGATCACCCTAGGTCTTATAAGGTCTCCAAGTCAACATGAATTTTTAAAAATTCAAAATAAATATAAAAATGAGTGGAAACTTGTTTTTAATTATCATTGTATAATATTTAATCAAGATAAAATTTATTAGAACATTCGGA
>JAJIYU010003148.1:0-27656 GCA_030144865.1 Tinospora cordifolia | reverse complement strand
TCTTTGACCATTGACAGTAAATATGTTACCCGACCTTTGACAATTATCACAAGACTTACAAAATATATGGGAATCATGGAATAGTGAGGGCCAATAGAATCCACATTGCAAGACCTTAAAAGCAGTCTTTTTAGCCGATAAAATAGTGGTATTGCCGACATTAATGCCGATAAAATAGTGATATTGTCGACAATAACGCCGATAAAGCAGTACTAATATCGACAATAATGCCGATAGAATAGTAAGAATACCGACAATAACGCCGACAAGATTAGATGCCAAAGACTTTGCACCGGTACTGTCACTCCACAAAACAGGAATGCCAATAACACGAATTGATAATTCTTTCAACAAAGAAGATAACCATAGTATATCTGAAGTAGCAAATGACAAAGCTAGATACTCGGCTTTCGCACTTGAACGAGCAACTACCCCTTGTTTCCGAAAACCCCAAGAGATTAAATTACCACCAAGAAAAAGACAAGCACCACTGGTAGATCTTCGATAATCAACATCACAGGCCCAATCCGCATCAGAATAAGCTTCAATAGCTAATTGTGCTGAAAGTTTAAAACACAAATCAGCATTGACAGTACCCTTAAGGTACCTTAACACTCTTTTACAAGCTTGCCAATGAACAACAGTGGGAGCTTGAAGAAATTGACTCAACTGATTTACAGTAAATGCAAAATCAGGTTTTGAATTAGTAAGATACTTGAGAGCTCCTATAGTGCTTCGATAAAGAGTAGGATCATCAAACAGTTTGCCATCCTTAATTGAAAGCTTAACACCAAAACTAAAAGGAAAAGATGCAGGTTTACAATCCAGCATGTCTTTTTGACTTAAAAGATCAAGAGTATATTTGTGTTGAGTTAAGAAAAGACCAGACTTATTTCTGTACACCTCAAACCCACGAAAGTAATCAACTTCACCAAGTGTTTTCAATGCAAACTTAGACTCGAGCCACCTAATGAGGTGTTGTATTTGAACAGAATCTGAACTAGTGATGAGAATATCATCCACATAGACAAGAAGGAGAAGAATATGATCTCCATTTCGTTTGTAAAACAATGAAACATCCATCATAGCATTCTGAAATCCAAATAGTAATGAAGCTTCCTTCAACTTAGTTGTAATACCTGAAATTCGAGTAAAAAAAAAAATTACTGTTCAAAAATATGGTACTATAGCGTATGTACTGTAGCATGTACTATTTTCTCGGCAGACAAAATAACTTTCGGTGGCTATTGTAGCTACAGTAATGGGCACTGTAGCTACAGTAACGCATTATTCACTATTGTTCATTTTCGTCATTTTGTGCCAAAAAAAATTTATATAAACGCCCTCCCCCTCCCCCTTCATTTTGAAAATTCATTTCAACAAGGAAGGAATAATTTTTTTGCTTACTCTCTTTTCTTCTCTTGTTCTTCGCATATTCTAGACAGCAAATATAGTAGTAGGAATGGAAAAACCCCAGTTTTTGTATAGCAATAGTGAATATCTACTTCTGGGCACCTCTTTTGGAGCAACCGGAGGGCTCTACTAATCAAAGTAAGTATAATAACGCTGCCAAAGTCTCTATTTAAGATTGGATATATCATTATTCATTTTAGTACGCATTACTGTTCACGTATACGTCGGTTACTGTTTACAAATACATCACTATTTACGAAGTACTGTTCACTATTACTATTTAGTACTGTTCACAGATACGCACTATTCACATTAACTGTTTATAGATACGCATTGTTCACATTCACTGTTCACATATACGTATTGTTCACATTCATTGTTCATAGATACGCACTGTTCACATATACGTTATTGTTCATATATACAGTACTACACATAAGTACTGTTCATGGACAGTTATTAAATCACAATTTTAAAACGTAGATCCTGAAGACTAATAGTTGAAGACTCGAAACAAGTTGGAATAACATCGTAAAGGTTCAAGAAAGTCTATGATTGAGGTGGAAGTGATTACCTTACTTCTCAGTATAATTTGAATTTTAATGCTGAATATGTGATATTTACATTGTTTGAATGCCTAGAAGCATGCAAGAATATTGATTAAATGATTTGTGAATAACGTAAATATGTGAATTCTAGAATAACATGAGTTATATGTCTGTGTTTGGTGTTTACAATGCTTTATAACATGATATGATTATTGTTTCATGAATGTTCCTACAATATGATCAACATGATTACATTATTGTATAATGATGATTTATACATGATGAGATGATAACTATGCTTATAATGAAATGCTTGTTGATACACAAGCAAAGATAAATTAAGAGTTGAACCACATACCGTCGTAGTGGTCCATGGGGGATCATTGTGAGTGTTCTCGCGATAAGGAACGATGGGTTTGCTCCTAGTTCCCGATGATAGAACAATAGGTGTGACCTTAGTTCTTTAGTGATGGAGCGATGGGTGTGGCCTTAGTTTCCGGGTTGGGTAATGGGTGTGCCCCTATCCCATTGGGATTCGGCATATAGTGCAGTTTTCTCATCTCTTCCGATATGATGAGAGAACACCAGGGTTAGACCCTTCGGTCTAATTAATGACTGTTGATAACTGAATGTTTGAAACACCTAATGAATGATAAGTGTTTGCATGTTCAGTGTTTGATTTAAATAATGCTATTGATGTACTGTGTATAATCCACTGGGTTCTTAAGTTCAACCCACTCACTCTTTTTCAGGTAACTATTGAGGACGTTGCTTCTAGCAAATATAAATAAGTGGTAGTGTGTCTCACAGTATAAGGATATTAGAAAATAAACTTTATTTGTTATTTTCAATTGTAAGGCATGTGACCCACAATATTTAAGCCTGTTACATGTCGGTCATTAGGCCAGACAGTATTTGTTTCATCAAAAGTTGGCTATGGAGCCCACAAAATTGTTCGTAACTCTGATCATAAATTAATGTCTTTCAGTTATTGTGTGATCCCAAAGTTATTACTATTTTGTTTCAAAGCAAGTGTATTTATACTATATTTTGTACTTTGAGATATGATTTGGTGCAACTAACAGATATGATGGATGATGTAAAGAAAAAGTAATATCCCTAGTTCTCAGATAGAAAACAGGAGTGACTGCACATGAAGGTAATGACGTCTCAAGTTATGAGACAACTACGTCATCTATGACATATGTGATAGATAAGGGAGCTGGGGTGTTACAAAAGTGGTTTTAGAGCCTAGGCTATAGATGCCCTGGGTAAGGATTAGAAAAAAATTGGCTGATCAGGTTAGTCCTTTAATTCTAATTAATATAGAAAGCCCTACTTCTTATTTTGAAAATTAAAATTGTTTTTGAAAAAATTATTTTCAAAAAAAAGAGAGAGCGATATATATGTTTTCCAATTATTTTGTTTGGATACGAAGATTATGAGTTGAGCTGATAATGGATAAGCCTTGTCTCGAGTAAAGCTAAACATTGAAAGGGAGATGGGTTATCCCGTTCTAGAAAGCACAGTTGCTAAGTAGACTTCGGTTTCGCCATCTGATCTGGAGGTTGTCCCACCAGCTCATACAAATAGTCAAAGTTGAAGAACACACTTATTTTCTGTGAAAAAAAAAGATGTAGTATTTAAGGCCAAAGAACTTACTATAGTTTAAAGTAGATGCCAAAGGTGGTATTGAGAATAGATCAATGTTGTCAGTTTGACAAAAGAACCTTTTAACGAGAATTTGAGACCCTAGGTCTAGGAAAGAGACCTTAGGTAGAGAGATTTGGGTGTTGTTAAGGGTGGCATAGTGGATCATAAATAAAAGCTTTTAGGGCATAAGCTAAAGACTGATAATGTATGAAAACGAAACACTTGTTTGGTCAGGACACGAAATCGAGATGATCATGTATCTTTGGTTTCTATGTGGTATGAGACGCATAGGAGTTCAGGTATATGGAGGAATCTTGGACTAGGAGAATGATAGATCATGTATGGTGAGTGATCAGTGGCTTCGGATGAACTTGTTTTCCTATGTTTGGTTGGTATGGGACAGTCAAGTGTAGTGGAGCTTGGGAAGCCATAGACATCAAGACACTTGCAAAATTGTTTGGTTGTAGTGAAACCTCTGAATGGAAGTCTATGTCAATGGGCAAAGGTGGTATGGGACACTCGAACCCAGAGGCATAGATGGAAGTTTAGAATTTTACTATGCTAGTGTGCACATGTATGATTGTATGATGCCTGATTATTTGGAATGGATGTTTTATTTCATAAATATGTATATCACGTGTATTGTGATCATGAAACCAAATCCTGTACCAAACAACATTAAAACACTTTGAAAATCCTCAAACAGAACTTAGAAGCATAAACTGATAGGCCACAAAACCAACCGAGAATTTAGAGATGTGAACCTAGAGTCATGATAGCACGTATGATGCGAAAAAAAGTTATTTTGACAATAGGATGACAACCATGAATAAAGATATGAAAGATGACACTTATCACAAGTTGCAAAAGCATTTAGTATCCAAATTTTCAGATGAAAAAGGGGCTTGTGTAACCCAGATTGAATTAAGATTAAATTGTGGTTCTCCTTAATTGATGGATACTAAAATGACTTTTGACTTGTAGATAATGGCAAGAACTAGAAGTAACAGCACGATAGATGAGAATACCGATGAATCTGGGCAGAGGGAGAACGAAGTGCCAGTGGTGGCAGCTCCAGCTGGGATGATAGTGACTACAGATATGTTAGCTGGATTCGCTCAGCAAGTGGTGGTAGGGGTCATGAGGAACCTTGTAGAGATGCAAAACCAGGCACCAGTACAACCATAGCCACAGGCATAGCCTCAACCCCAAATTCAGCAAGCTTTGTTACCTAATGGTCCAACGGCAATGGACCGACCGATAGTAGATGATATAAAACAAAAGAACTTATTGATAGAATTCTAGAGGCTACAACCCAGTACATTTGATGGTTTGGCTGATCATGTAGCCGCAGATAAGCGGTTCACTACGATGAACAAACATTTGAATTCCTTAGGGGCAACTGGCACAAGGGGAGTCGAATTAGCAGTACACCAGTTTGAGGGACCCGCCTATCATTTGTGGGAAATCTTCATGAACAATCCCACTACAGACGCGTCTACTATGACTTGGGAACAATTTAAGACTCTATCTATTCACACTTCTTCACCATAGAGAAGACAAAACAAATACAGTCGGAGTTCATCTGACTAACATAGAAGAATATGACAGTGGTAGAATATGAACAGAAATTCACTGAACTATCGAGGTTTGTCCCAGAACTGGTAAGGGATGAGCAATCCAAGGCTGACAGGTTTACCAAAGGGCTAAAGGTAAAAATACAAAAAATAATACATCCTTTGAGATTAACCACCCTTAAGGAAACGGTAGAAAGGGCACAGTTGGTCGAGCTAGATCTTGAGTATGAGCAGGCATTGAGGAATAGACAGAAGAAGTCATAGCCGAACAAGCGGCAGGAGCCTCACAGAAGAGGCAAAATAGGCAGGATGTATATCGAGCGCCTTAGAATTGGAATCAGGCGCAAAATTACAACAGGCAGCATAACCCACAGGCATGGATTGATCGTGTTAGGGATGAGTAAACGGAGCAAACAAAGAGGCAAGGGTTGTGCTTCTTGTGCCGCCAGAGAGAACATATTGCAAAGAATTGTCCTAATAGAGCTCCAGCTCTTCCTCAACAACAATAGGTGCGTAGACAAGATGGGCATCCACAACAAAGGCAGCAACTACAGCCCCAACCACAGCAGAATCAGGGGCAGAACCAGAATCAAGGCCGACATTAAGCCCGACCTTATGCTATTAATGCCGAAGTTGATCTTACACCTATAGTAGAAGGTATTTTCCTTTTGTTCAATGTTGTTGTAAAAGTTCTGTTTGATTTGGGTGCTACTAAGTCATTCGTGTCAGAAGAACTAGTCAAGAGATTACAACTAGTGACATCCACATCACTAGAACCATTGCTTGTGTCCACTCCCATAGGAGATACTGTAGTTACTCAAAAAGTTTGTACATGTGAATTAAGATTTGGAGACAAACTAAAAACTACCGACCTTAGATTATTACCTTTCCAAGGATATGACGTGATACTGAGTATTGACTGGTTGACTCAACACCAGGCTCAGATCGATTGCCTAAAACAAATAGTCACATTAACTCTACCCTCCGGAGAGTTAGTAAAAGTCAATGGGGATATGTAGAGACTACCTCGAAGTCCTATGATAGCCATGTTACATTGTCTAAAACAGAGTGAGAACTTCAAACAATTGCTAGAGGATGATACAAGATCTGGAGAACCTAAGAAGATTTCGGAGATATCCGTTTACGGGAATATGCAGATGAATTTCCAGATGATTTACCTGGACTACCACCACATAGAGAGGTAGAGTTCAAGATTGAACTATATCCACGCACAAATTCTATAGCTATTCCTCCTTATCAAATGGCGCTAGTAGAACTGATTGAATTCAAGACGCAGTTGGATGAACTCCGTGAAAAAGGATTCATTCGACCCAGTGAATCACCATGGGGAGCTCCAGTATTATTTGTGAAAAAGAAAGACGGATCTATGAGATTGTGTGTCAATTATCGAAAATTAAATCTAGTAACCATAAAGAACAGGTATCCTTTGCCAAGGATAGATGACCTATTTGATCAATTGAGGGGGGCCACTCATTTCTCTAAAATTAATCTTAGGTCAGACTATCATCAGTTAAGAATTCAAAAGTCTGATATACACAAAACCTGCTTTAGGATTCGATACAGGCATTTCGAGTTCACAGTGATGCCATTTGGTTTAACTAACGCACTAGTTGCATTTATGGAGTTGACGAACCGTGTGTTTAGGTAATACCTTGACAAATTTATAGTAGTATTCGTAGATAACATTCGAATTTACTCCAAGTCAAAGGCTGAACACATAGAACACTTAAGGATTATCTTGGAGACACTTAGCAAAAATGAACTATATGCTAAGTTCAGTAAATGCGAATTCTGGATGAAAACGATCAAAGTTCTTGGTCATGTTGTATTAGTAGAAGACATCTCAGTCGATCTTGATAAAGTGGAAGCTGTCACAAGCTGGAAGCAACCTAAGATTGTGACAGAAATCAGAAGTTTCTTAGGCTTAGCTGGATACTATAGAAAATTCATCCAAGATTTCTCAAAGTTAGCCGAACCCATGACAAAATTAACTAGAAAAGGAGCTAAATTCAATTGGGATGAGAAATGTGAACAATCCTTCCAAGAATTGAAGAAGAGATTGACTTTGGCCCCCATCTTAGTCACTCCTACCTATGGTGTTGGATATGTTCTGTACATTGATGCTTCACATAATGGATTGGGTGCAATGTTAATACAAGTAGGAAAGGTTGTTGCATATGCCTCGCGACAGTTGAAGGTCCATAAACAAAATTATCCAACACATGACCTAGAATTAGCAACCATTGTATTTGCCTTAAAAATATGGAGACACTATCTTTATGGTGAAAAATTCGATCTGTTTTCATATCACAAGAGTTTGAAGTACATGTACACACAAAAAGAGTTAAATTTTAGACAATGGAGATGGATGAAATTTCTTAAAGATTATGATCTTCAATTGCATTACCATCCAGGAAAGGCTAATGTAGTAGCTAATGCCTTGAGTCAAAAATTTAATAAACAAGATGAGGAAAAAGGTCAAATGTACCAGCTGATCGAGGATTTCAACCTGGGTATCACCTCAAATGAGAAGCAGGTATACCTTTACAACATGACTTATCAGCCAGATCTCCTGCATCTGATCAGACGAGAGCAAATGCAAGATAAATGAATCATGACTTTAATTGAAGGAGTCAAACAAGGCAAATAGAAAGATTTTAGAATTGATACCGAAGGCGTGTTGAGACTTGAAGATAGAATTTGAGTCCGTTAAGATGGACAAATGATAAAGACCATATTAGACGAAGCCCATCAAACAAAATACACGATGCATCCTGGTGGAGATAAAATGTATCAAAACCTCAGAAAGACCTATTCGTGGCGAGGAATGAAATGAGACATAGCTAAGTATGTCTCTAAATGCCTAACATGTCAGCAAGTAAAGGCTGAGCACAGAAAGCACACAGGAATGTTACAACCACTCCCAATCCCTAAATGAAAGTGAGATAACATAGCCATGGACTTTGTCACTGGATTACCTTGAAACCTGAAAGGAGAAGATATGGTATGGGTCATTGTGGATCATCTCACTAAGGTAGCACTTTCTTGCCCATCAGATCCATGAATCAAGTCAATAAACTGGGTGAACTCTATATGAAAGAGATAGTTAGACTCCATGTGTGCCTAAAACCATAGTGTCAGACAGAGACTCTCACTTTACATCACAATTTTAGCAAAGTCTACAAAAGGAGTTGGCCACCAGACTCACCATAAGCACCGCTTTCTATCCTCAAACTGATGGTCAGTGTGAGAGAGTCATTCAGATTCTTGAAAACATGCTACGGTCTTGCGTCCTTGATTTCAAGAGCAACTGGAGCAAGTATTTACACTTGGCAGAGTTCGCATATAATAACAGTTATCAGGCAAGCATAAAAATGGCTCCATATGAAGCATTATATTGTAAACCCTGCAGATCACCATCCTGTTGGGTAGACTTCGAGGATCAAGTACTTACAGGACCGAAATTGGTAGAGGAGATGACCATTCAAGTAAAGCTAATTCGGAAGAGGCTAGCTACAACTCAAAGTAGACAGAAAAGCTATGCGGACAAAAGAAGAAGGCCTTTAGAATTTCAGCCGAGCGACAAAGTATTCTTGAAGATCAGTCCACAGATGGGGCTTAAGAGGTTTGGAATCAAAGGAAAGCTAGCATCGAGATTCACCGGTCCGTTTGAGATACTCAGACGGGTTGGTGAGTGTGCCTATGAGCTAGACCTGCCAAACCGAATGTTCTCAATGCATAATGTATTTCATGTATCGATGCTGCGGAAGTACGAACCAGACCCATCACATATCATACACTGGGAGGAAGTTGTACTTCGAGACAATGCAACTTATGAGAAACCAACAATCAGAATATTAGATCGTAAAGTACAGAGTCTCAAAACAAAGGAAATTTAGTTTGTCAAGGTTTTGTGGGGACATCATGATATGGAGGAAGCAACCTAAGAGTTAGAAAGTCAAATGAAGAACAAATATCCAGATCTTTTCACCCAAAATACCTAACCAAATAACATTGAAGCAGATAATTACAAATTTCGATGATGAAATTTATTTTAAGGACGATAGGTTGTAATACCTGAAATTCGAGTAAAAAAAAATTACTGTTAAAAAATACAGTACTGTAGCATGTACTATTTTGTCGGCAGACAAAATAACTTTCGGCTATTACTGTAGCTACAGTAACGGGCATCGTAGCTATAGTAACGCACTATTCACTACTGTTCATTTTTATCATTTTGTGCCAAAAAAAACCTATATAAACCCTCCCTCCCCCCTTCATTCTGAAAATTCATTCCAGCAAGAAAGAAATAATTTCTTTGCTTACTCTCTTTTCTTCTCTTGTTCTTCGCCTGTTCTAAACATCAAATATAGTAGTAGGAAGGGAAAAACTTCAGTTTTTGCATAGCAATAGTAAAGATCTACTTTTGGGCATCTCTTTTGGAGCAACCGGAGGGCTATACTAATCAAAGCAAGTATAATAACTCTGCCAAAGTCTCAATTTAAAATTGGATATATCGTTATTCATTTTAGTACGCATTACTATTCACGTATATGTCAGTTGTTGTTCACAAGTATGTCACTGTTCACGAGGTACTGATCACTATTACTATTTAGTACTGTTCACATTCACTGTTTACAGATATGCACTGTTCACATATATAGTACTGTTCATATATACGGTACTGTACATAAGTATTATTCATGGACAGTTATTAAATCACATTTTCAAAATGTAGATCCTGAAGACTGATAGTCAAAGACTCGAAATAAGTTTGAATAACAACGTAAAGCTTCAAGAGAGTTTACAATTGAGGTGGAAGTGATTACCTTACTCCCTAGTATTATTTGAATTTTAATGTTGAATATGTGATGTTTACATTGTTTGAATGCCTAAAAGCATGCAAGGATATTGATTAAATGATTTGTGAATGACATAAATATGTGAAATCTAGAATAGCATGAGTTATATGTCCGTGTTTGGTGTTTACAATGCTTTATAATATGATATGATTATCGTTTTATGAATGTTCTTACAATATGATCAGCATGATTAAATTACTGTATAATGATGATTTATAAATGATGAGATGATAACTATGCTTATAATGAAATATTTGTTGATACACAAACAAAGATAAATTAAGAGTTGAAACACGTACCGTCGCAATGGTCCATGGGGGATCATTGTGGGTGCTCTTGCGATAAGGAACAATAGGTTTGCCCCTAGTTTCCGATAATAGAATAATGGGTGTGACCCTAGTTCTTTAGTGATGGCCAATGGGTGTGACCCTAGTTCCCGGGTTGGGTAATGGATGTGCCCCTATCCCATTGGGATCTGGCATATAGTGCAGTTTTCTCATCTCTTTCGATATGATGAGAGAACACCAGGGTTAGACCCTTCGGTCTAATTAACGACTGTTGATAACTAAATGTTTGAAACACCTAATGAATGATAAGTGTTTTCATATTTAATGTTTGATTTAAATAATGCTATTGATGTACTGTGTATAATCCACTGGGCTCTTGAGCTCACCCCACTCACTCTTTTCAAGTAACTATTGAAGATGTTGCTTCTAGCAAATGTAAATCAGTGGTAGTATGCCTCACAGTATGAGAATATTAGAAAATGAACTTTATTTGATATTTTCAATTGTAGGGCATGTGACCCACCATATTTAATCCTGTCAGATGTCGGTCATTAGGCCAGATAGTATTCGTCTGATCAAAAGTTGGCTATGGAGCCCACAAAATTGTTGGTAACTCTGATCATAAATTAATGTCTTTCAGTTATTATGTGATCCCAAGGTTATTGCTATTTTGTTCTAAAGCAAGTGTATTTATAATATATATTGTACTTTGAAATATGATTTGGTGCAACTAACATATATGATGGATGATGTAAAGAAAAAGTAATATCCCCAGTTCTCGGATAGAAAGCAGGAGTGACTGCACACGAAGATAATGACGTCTCAAGCTATGAGACAATTACGTTGTCTATGACGTATGTGACATATACGGGAGTTGGGGTGTTACATTAGTAAACCAAGCTCTAGGGGCTTGTTTAAGACCATAAAGAGCTTTGTGAAGCTTGCACACATGAGTAGGGAACGCTGGATTTACAAAGCCTTCTGGTTGAGACATATAAACTTCTTCCTGTAATTCCCCATTTTGGAATGCATTGTTGATGTCCACTTGTTGAATAGGCCAACCATTGCTAACAGCAAGAGTAAAAATAACTCTAATAGTAGATGATTTTACAACAGGTGAAAATGTATTAACAAAGTCAAGTCCTAGGATTTGATGAAAACCTTTTGCAACTAAATGGGCTTTATACTTATTTAGAGAACCATCAGGATTCGTTTTCACTCGAAATACCCATTTACAACCAATAGGATTAGATGCTTCAAATGCAGGAACAAGAGACCAAGTCTGATTCTTTTCTAAGGCAAACATTTCATCTAGTATGGTACTTTTCCACTTAGAATTTTCAAGAGCAGACTTCACAGATCTAGGTTCAAGAGATGCAATCAACATAAGGAGAAGTGTGTACAAGTGCTTTGAGTTTGAAAATACCATCCATAGCACGTGTTCTCATAGATTGTGTGGGCACTAAAGATGTAACAGTGGAGGTAAATGGTGTTGTAGCAGAATTATTTACTGGCTTAGAAATAGAAGGAGATAATGAAATATGTTGAATAGAGTGAGAAGGAGAGATATTAGATAAAAATGGAGCTGAATTAATGGAGTTGATAGGAGAATGTGAATTAATGGAGTTAAGGATAAGAGAATTAATAGATACATTATGTATAGTGCTTAAGTATGGCCCTTTTAAAGGAAATAACTTAGCAATTGAAGAGGGAAAAGAAACAACAGAAGAAGATATAGAGTTGGAAGAATTTCCTGAGAATAGAGACAAATAAGGAAAATTAGATTTGTTAAATGTAACATGTCGAGAAATAAAGATTTTGCTTGATGAATGAAGACACTTGTACCATGATGGCGAGGACTGTAACCCAAAAATTGGCATTTAGAAGATCTAAGACTGAATTTATGATGTGAATAAGAGGTTAACAGAGGAAAACAAGCACAACCGAAGGTTTTCAGATAGGAATAATCTGGAGTTTTGGCAAATAGTTTCTCATATGAAGAAATATAGTTAAGAATAACAGAGAGTAAACTATTAATAAGAAAAACTGAAGTTTAAAAAGCTTCTTCCCAGAAATTCAAAGGCATTCTAGCATGTGCGAAGAGTGTAAGTCCCATTTCTACAATTGATCAATGTTTCCTTTCTAAAACACCATTTTGTTGATGTGTATGAGGACAAAAATATTGATATTTTATTCCCAAACTAGCACAATGTCTTTCAATAGGTTGGTATTCACCACCCATATCAGATTGAAAAGCCTTTATCTTATTATTGAATTGAAGTTCAACTTGTTTTTGAAATAATAAGAATATGGAAAGAGCATCATACTTCAGTTTCATGGGATAGAACGAAGTAAACCTAGTGTACGAATCAACAAAAATCATATAATATTGAGATCCATGATGAGATAACATAGGAGCAGGACCCCAAGTATCTGAGTATATCAGTTCAAGAGGAGCAATTGCAAGTATATTACAACTATTAAAAGGTAACTGATGAGACTTTTCCAGCTTACAAGAATCACAAAATTAGAATGAAGACTTTGAATAAGAAACATGAGCTTTATTCAAAACATGTTGAAGAATTACAAATCATGGATGGCCAAGTTTGGCATGCCATATTTGAGTAGTATTGACATCATTTGACACACAAGAATTCATACAGTTGTGATCCAGCAAAGTAGGAGAAACAACAGCAGAATAAGAAGTAACAGACCTACTAGAAACTATTAAAGGAAAAAAAGTTGCAGATGATAGTTGATATAGGCCATTCTTAAGCATTCCTTCAAGTAGTATCGTCTTTGTATCATTGTCCTTAACAACAAAATGATTATGATGAAATCCAACAATAGTATTGTTATCATTTGTGAGTTTAGAAATACTTAACAAATTTTTGGTGAGATTTGGAACATGTAGAACATGCTTGAGATGAATACAGTTATTTGGCAAGCAATTTGAAAGAAGAGATATAGAACCAGTATGATTAATATGTAGTTCAGCACCATTACCTACTATTACCTTTGTATTCTGATTTAGTTGCCAGAATGCTTCCATCAGAAGTCATATGGCTGGTAGCTCTTGTATCCATGTACCAAGATGGATCAACAACTGTCTTCGGTGAAGCATAGAAACCAGTTGCTTGATGCATATTAGCATATTGAGAATAACCAGTATTCTAGTGTGGAGAAGCAGCAATAAAGACTTATTTCTTGTTTTGAGTATTTTGATTTGAAGGATAACCTTGATAGTTTTGATCAAATCTATGATAACATTGTAATGCCATGTGAACTTGTTTGAAGCATACTTGATAAAAAACCTTTCCTCGACCTCCACTTTTTCCACCATGGTTGATCCTTCCACTGCCATGCTGATTATATCCATTTCCACAACCAGAACCTTGCTGATTTCCATTTCCATTCTTCTGATTTCTAGATTTTTTTTTAATCAAATGTAGTTGATGCAATATGCAAAGATGCATTTGCCACATCTAATTGAAACTAGAATTTAGTTGTTCAATTCTCTTTTCATGCACCATCAGCAACTACTGTGCTTCTTGCAATGTCATAGAATTATGTTGTGAAGATATGAGTACCACAACTGGATCAAATTCATGACTAATACCATTTAAGACACTCTGAATCAGATCTGATTCTGTTATGGTTTGACCAATTGATTTTAGCACCTATAGTTTTGATTTGTAACACACAATCAGAGATAGTAGATGAAACCTTTCTTTAGGGAGCTTAGTTGTTGTTTCAATTGTAATGCACACCATTGATGCTTGTGCAAAAAGCTTTTCCAGTGTACTCCATATTTCAAATGATGTATCACGTTCTATTACTTGACCAATGATACTTTCACCAATAGCTGAAAACAACCAACATATGAGAAGTTGATCCATTCTTTCAGTTATCTTAGCATCTTCTATGTCTTCAATATTTGAAGACTTTCTTGAATCCATAATTAGATAATCGAGTCCTAAAGCTCAAATTGCCGATCTAATTTGCACCTTCTAGTAGGTGTAATTTGTTCCATTCAGCTTGATAGGCAAATTAAAATTCAATGTCGTTGCCATTGTTGCAATATCTATCTTCTTTGATGATGAACTTGCAGCTGCATCTGGAGTACTTGATGATGCCATTGAACCTGGCTTGCTCTGATACCATGTGAGATTTCACAATCTCAGTTAAACAAAAAACAAAATCAAATGACAGAAAGCAAAACAAAACAAAAAATAGATATAGAATAACAGAGAAGAATTTGAATTGAGCAATCTTGCTCTATTTCTGCAACTTTTTACAAGAAGAAGATTTTTGTGCAACAATGTTTAATTCTTACCAACTTGAATTATAAATCTACTACATATTTATAGAGTCTTGAGACCAATATACAATAGATACATGTCCATATAGTTATAACTAACTAACAGTTGAAGCCACAGTTGGCAGTTGTTATTTTCTCTTTCCTTTCTTCTTTCCTTCTTCATGCTCTGTTTCTTGAGATGTCTTCACATGGCTGCACCTCCCATGATAGTCGTGAGCTCCTTGTTTATGAGTACGTTCCTAATGGCATAGTGGTCGATCACCTACATGGCCAACGTGCCAAAGCTGGCTCACTCCCTTGGCCGGTCAGGATGAACATAACTATAGAAACTGCAGATGCACTAGCCTACCTGCATGCCACTGATATCATACATCACGACATCAAAACCATCAACATCGTCCTAGACAACAACTTCCATATAAAAGTGGTAGATTTTGGGCTCTCCAGGCTCTTTCCCAAAGATGCTACTCACGTTTCTACAGCTCCCCAAGGAACCCCGGGCTATGTTGATCCTGAGTACTACCAATGCTACCAGCTTAACAGCAAGAGCGACGTGTACAGCTTTGGAGTGGTTCTAATTGAGCTTATCTCATCAAAGCCAGGTCTGGATATAAGTAGGCATCAACACGAGATAAATTTGGCTTACATGGCTATGAACAAGATTCTTAACCATGCATTACATGAACTGGTTGATCCGAGCCTTGGGTTCGAATCGGATTACACTGTGAGAAGGATGATCACTTTGGTCGCGGAGTTGTCTTTTAGGTGTTTGTAACAGGAGAAGGAAATGAGGCCAACCATGAAGGAAGTCCTGGAGTGTTTGAAGAAGATAGAGAGCTATGAGCACACGATAGATAATAGAGACGAATTAGATGTGGATGCAGAGAAAGGCCTGTTAAAGGGCATGAATCCTCCATTTTCTCCAAATTTTGTGACTGATAAATGGGCTAGTGTCTCCACTACGCCTAACACAAGTGCTTAATATCCATGACTGGA
Source organism: Tinospora cordifolia (assembly GCA_030144865.1). Lineage (NCBI taxonomy): Eukaryota > Viridiplantae > Streptophyta > Magnoliopsida > Ranunculales > Menispermaceae > Tinospora > Tinospora cordifolia. Next base: position 11,978 of record JAJIYU010003148.1, on the reverse strand, counting down.
TTTTTTTGTTATGGTTATATTGGAGAATGATAAAGGAGGGAAGAAGCCTAATATGGTAAGAGCTCAGGTTTAAAGTAGAAGAGAATGTACATAGTAAAAGGAGTTGTTATATGGCATGCTATTGTGCATATTATGTAGGTGGAATTATTCTCATTGCTTTGTTTTTTTTTTCTTTGTTCAAGTTCAAAAATGTTTTAAGTTGGCTATGAATATGCTTTTTTCACCATGCTTTATTACATAGTTTGATTAGGGTGTATATTATAAAAAGTTGGTTTGATGAGTTTTACAATGACTTTAAGCCACTTAATATAATCCTTTTATACAAAATTAATATTTTGATACTATATTAAAAACTGTACGGAGACTCTGAACAAGATATATAACGTGGACCTTTTTATTATTGGGTCCTTTAATATATTAATAATAGAACTTTTTATAATTATTTCAAATATATTATTTCAAACTTTACATAAATATCAAATATTAACATTCTCAAAAAAGAATAGTTTGTTATTTTTATAGCTTAAGATTAAACTGGATGATAAAATCACTTTACTTTCATCAAATTATAAGATCACATAAATAGCAAACAAACAAAAATTATTAAATTGTAGACTTTTACAAAAAAATTAATTATAATATGTGAGTGATGGATTGAGATAATGACAGGTAAATAGAGTTAAAAAAATGTAATTGAATAATATCATAGAATAACTGGCCTAACATAGTCACCGAAATGTTAAGTTATGCTTTACAATTAGGCCTTTCGTGAAAACAAGACAAATGTCATACAACTATTGTAACTAGATTAACACAGTGACTGAAAACATTGATACCACACTTTGCAACTAGATTCTTCGTTGAAAAAATATGAATTATACTTATCTCAAACTTGCTTATAGACTTCTTTGAATCTTAATCAACCTCTAGTAACACTTCAGGTTGTACCACAATGATCTAAAAACATCCTAAGTCTACTCACTCAAACACGCCCTTTGCAAGGCTATAAAGATAAAATTTTCACAATAACATTCAAGCACGCAGAAGAAGCAAGCATTATAAATATAGACATTGAATTCTTCAAGTTTCACTCCAATCCTTGAGTCTCTAAAATTTGTATTAATTTACGACAACTGAACACAATAAGTGTCGTAGGAGCAAGATCTTCTAGGTTGACTTTTGCATATATTGTGTGGCGTAGTTACGCAAGACTCGAATGCATAAATGGCAAGAAGAATCTTCAAGAGAGTTGTGTGAGCTCATGAAAGTATTCTAAAAAACTTTATCTTATTTTTGAAATCACCCAAGATAGGATTTTATCTGTATTTCAAAAACTTTATCTTATTTTCGAAATTACAAAAGATAAGATTTAGCAAGTTTTACAAATATTTTCTATTGATTACCTTTTAAACCAAGATATATCTATCTAATAAGAATAAGGGTAAAATGACAATGTGCAATCAATATTTATATATATTTGATCAACACTTATGCATGTACAATCAACACAAAATATATAAACTCAGATTGCTACATCATATGGATATATGTGTGATGCAGCGATTCCAACACAAATCTTAGAGGGATGTATAACCAGAAAGCAATGAAAGCTTTTAATAGGAACTTAATAACTTATAAAATTGTTTCAATTGACCATGACAAAATCGTAAGGGGTTTTCTCATAAGGCCACTTCTAACGTATTTCAATACCCTCTAGCAAACTCTAAAAAGCGGCCAAAAAAAATTTCAAAGCTTGAATCAAAATTCGATTATATTACTAGTGTTCAAGTTTTTAATGAAAACTTAAGAACTTAAAAAACTATTTATGTTCATCGTGACCAAACCATGATGAGTTTTACACAAACTACTTCTAGTGCATTCTAATACCCTTCCATGTACTCTTGGAAGTGGCGAAAAAAGTCTTTCAAGGCCAGATTACAATTTGGCTATATCACTAGAATTTAAGTTTTTAACAAAATTTTAAGAACCTAGAATTTTGTTTTTATTCACCTTGACTAAATGGCGTAAGGTTTTCGTGCGAGACTACTTTCAGCGGATTCCAATACCCTCCCATAAACTTAAAAAAGTGATGAAAAAAAAATTAAGACCCTAATCAAAACTTGACAATCTTACTAAAATTTAAGTTTTTAATGAAAACTTAAGAACTTAGGAAACCAGACCACTTCCAAAGCATTAAAATACCCTTCTACAAACTCTCGGAAGTGACAAAAGAAATTCTTGATGCCCAAATCAAAATTTGGCTATCTTATTACAATCCATTTTTTCGTTTAAAGCTCAAAAACTCAAAAAATTATTTTTGTTCACCGTGACAAACCACATAGGGTTTTCACACGAGACCACGTCCCATGCTTTTTAATACACTCCCACGAAGTCCTAGAAGTGAGAGAAAAAAATTTTTGAGGCCTATATCAAAATTTGATTGTATAACTAAAATTCAAGCTTTTAATAAAAACTTAAAAACGTAGAAAATTATTTATATTCACCGTGATCAAATCACAGGAGATTTTCGCGCAAGACCGCTTTCAACACATTCTAATACCCTTCTACAAACTTTCAAAAGTGATGAAAAAGTTTTTTTTTTTTTTTGAGACCTGGATCAAAACTTGGCTATTTAACTAAAATTCAAGTTTTTAATAAAAATTTAAGAACTTAGAAAACTATTTTTGTTCACCATGACCAAATTGTGAGGAGTTTTCATACAAGAACCATTTTCAGTGCATTCTAATACTCTTCCACGAACTTTCAGAAGTGACTAAAAAAATTTTTCGAGGCCTGGATCAAAATTTAACTATCTTTATTAAAATTTAAGTTAACTTATGGAAGAAACCAAAAAAAAAATTCGATGCCCAGACCAAAATTTAACTATTCTTATTAAAATTCAAATTAACTTCTGGAAGAGACAAAAGAATTTTGTGAGGCCCAGATCAAAATTTAACTATCCATATTATAATTCAAGTTTTTAATAAAAACTTAAGAACTTATAAAATTGTTTCTATTCGACATTCACCATGACCAAACCGCCATAGGTTTTCATGCGAGGCCACTTTTGGCGTGTTCTAATACCCTCTCATGAACTCTCGGAAGTGACTGAAGAATTTTTTGTTGCCTAAATTTAAATTTAGCTATTTCACTCGAATTCAAGTTAAAAAAAATAACAAAATAACAAAATAACTTAGAAACTTACTTCTGTCAATCTTGACCAAATCGCTAGTGTTTTTCATGTGAGACTACTCTTGTTGCTTTTGAGAGTTTGGAAGAAGTTATTTGAGTATGCTAAAAATGGTTTCACATGAAAATCCCTTGCGTTTGATGACGTTGAACAAAAATAGGTTAAAAATCCTATCTTAGAGCTTAGATAGATAAGATTTTGGACATAAACAATTAAACAAAAACTTATTTAATTAAAAAGTTTTAAAATGATTGAAAGTGATACTAATATACTTATATAAATAATTAAATGTAAGATTAGCTTATTAAAAAGTTAAATAGTCAATTAAAATCTACAAGTGCCTATGAGGCTACAAGTGCCTTGTAGCCTCATAGGTCTTGCCCTATGGTCCAGTTTGGGTGAAGACTTATAGTGATGCATATTGAGCGATCATTAAAATTAATAAATAATTTATACTATTCTTCTAAATTGGGCCCCACTTCCCTTCAAATTCTAATCCATCTGCAACCCATCCCTTTATATTTACATTATTCCTCCCATTAAAAAAGCATATTCTGATAATATTCTTTTTTAATCTTATTTTATATTCATTTATATTATTTTCTTTAAAATTAATATTTCTACCTATATATTTTATTATTTTGTTATATCTATAAGTAAAAAAAATAATTAATAATTTTTAATAATTTTTATATTTTAAATTAAATAAAATTTACATTATAAATATATTATTAATACATAAAAATTATTAATATACATCTAATTATCAAAAAATATAAAACATTAATTATAATTAAAATGGCAGAAAATATAACATTAAAATTAACCTCATAAAATTAATTGCTGAAAATATTACATTAATTGTTAAATAAATACATCTAATCATCTGAATTACTATATTTTTCGCACAAATGATCAATTAATGCATTTCAAAGCTCAAAATGAGCATTCGTATCCCTAATATGTTGATGTCGAGCCAAAAATTGTGCAAAACGAATATCTTCATTTTCAGCCATTTCAACATTTATAGTTGGAGGTTCTCTTGCATCTTCATTAACTGGAATTGATATATCAAGATCACGTTCATCATCTATAATCATATTGTGCATAATAATGCAAGTAGTCATGATGTTATGTTGTACATCTTTTTTCCAATAACGTGTTAGTCCGACTACAATAGCAAATCATGATTGCAGAACACCAAAAGCACGTTCAACATCTTTCCTACACACCTCCTGTCTCTTGGCAAAATATTATTTTTTTCATCCTTGTGGCTGGTGAATAGATTGAACAATCGTAAACCACTTTGGGTATATATTATCAGCTAAATAATAGCTCATGTTATATTCTTTTCCTTGAATAATAAAATGAGCGGAAGGAGTAATACCTTGGGTTAAATTAGAAAAAAGATGTGATAACTCCAACATGTTAATGTCATTGTTTGTTTCCGACATACCAAAATATGCATGCCATATCCAAAGATCATAGTCTGCAACAGCTTCAAGAATAATGGTTGGCGAACCACTTCGACCTGCATATTGTCCAGCTCATGCCATTGGACAATTTTTCCATTTCTAATACATACAATCTAAACTGCCAAGCATCCCTTAGAACCCACGCTTTTCACCAATATAAAGCAGTCTTTCTACATCACTTGCAGTTGGTGAACGAAGATAATGCTCTGCAAATATCTCCACCATTTCACGACAAAACTTCTTAATGCTTTCAATCGTTGTTGACCCACCTATTTTAATGTACTAATCAATAGCATCGGCTGGAAGACCATAAGCCAAAATGCAAAATGCAGCAGTTACTTTTTGCAATGGTGACAACCCGAGCCTCCCAAATCCGTCACTTCGCTGTTGGAAGTAACTGTCATGATTTTTAACTGCATGTAAAATGTAGATGAATAAATTTCTTGACATCCGAAATCTTCGACGAAACATGGCTTCATTATAACATCCATTCTCAGCAAAATAGTCATTGAAAAGGTTATGATCAGCAGTTTCTCTATCTTGATTAATGACTATATGACCTGGAACAGAGCCACAATGTTTAGCATGCTTAGGAAGTCGCCTGAGCATTTGTGATATGAACGTGTTGTTCTTGCAAATTGCATGACCAATTACTTCTTGGTCTGCATCAATTGTTTTATTCATAGCTTTGATGTCATCCAACATTGACATATCATCTTCAGAAGACGAAGATGATCTTCCTCCAATGGAGTTCATATTGAGATAAAGATGACAAAAAAAATAAGAAGATTGAAAACAAGTTCAAACAGACCAAAATTTTGGTCGAAGGATTGAAGGTTAGCTGATGGTCAAGTAAGGCAATTTGATTGGTATTTATAGAATGGAGGATTGAAATATTGATATGCATGATGAGACCGATATGACAGGATTCGGATTCTGATTCTGATTCTAACTTTGATGGGCATGATGAGACTGGTATGACATGATTCTAATTCTGATTCTGTGCATGATGAGACTGGTATGACAGGATTCTGATTATGATGTGCATGATAGGACCTGTATGACAGGATTCTGATTCTGATTCTGTGCATGATGAAACGGTATGACAGGATTTTGATTCTGACTTTGATGTACATGATGAGACCGGTATGATAGGATTCTGATTCTGATTCTGTGCATGATGAGACTGGTATGACAGGATTCTGATTCTGATTCTGATTTTGATGTGCATGATAGTACCTGCATGACAGGATTCTGATTCTGACTTTGATGTGCATGATGAGACCGGTATGACAGGATTCTGATTCTGATTCTGTGCATGATGAGACTGGTATGATAGGATTCTGATTTTGATGTGCATGATAGGACTTGTATGACAGGATTCTGATTCTGATTCTGATTTTCATGTACATGACGAGACTAATGAGATTTTGATTTGGATTTTCAACCTCATTCTCATTCTTGTAGCCTATAAATACCAAAGGTCACTTACCATTTTTTCACATCAAACTCGAGTTCATTTTATTGCATTCGAGCACATCCTTGGTTTTATTTCTTTCACTCAATTTTCTCCAACCAAAAATATCTCTTAGAGGTACTTCATATAGTGCAAATGAAGATATTCTTCTTTGCAAAGTATATCTGCAAATTTTGCAAGATCCTATTATTGGAAGATACCAATCACAAGATCATTTTTGGACTCGTGTTGAAGAAGCATACAACAACCGAAAGCAAGAGGCTTGGGTCACACATAGCAAAAGATCAGTGGAGTCTCGAATAAGTACTATAATTTCTTATGTGAAAAAATTAAATGGTTGCGTTCGTCAAATTAAATATATGAATCCCAGTGGTGCTTCTACTGAAGATATTGTAAGTATTTTTTTCATTTTTTTGATGACTTATATTAACAATATACTAAATTTCTCATTTAAAATTATGTGTAGTTACGACGAGCAAACGAAATGTTACGCCAATATCCAAAATACAAAAAGGGATTTAAATTTGATCATGTTTGGCACATTGTCAAAGAATTCAAGAAGTTCAAAGATAACAATACCAGTAGAGCAAAAATCCGCAGTCACAAATTAATAATTTTGATTCATCGTAATCAGACAATCAAGAAACTCCTGATTCTGATATTCAATCATCTCCCGGCCTATCATCGTTTTCTCTTAACTTAGATGAAGATGAGGTTGGTGGTACTCCATCTCGTCCTATTGGAGTTAAAAAAGCAAAACAAAAAAGAAAAACTGATGATACCATATCATATGTGGGTAGTCGCATGGAACTTGACAATAAAGAACTTATGGAGATATTGAAAAAGTCAAGTGTGGATAAACAACAAAATATGAAAATTTATGCCAAAAAATTGGAGTTTGCTCAAGTGAAAGAAGAAAACAAAATTTTGTTCAATGATCTAAATTCTATTTCTGATCTTGCTATACGAGAATAAATTGCAGCTGAACAAAAGAGAATTTTACAAAAGAGGGCAGGACAATAAGGAACTTCTACTACATCGACTGACTTTGGAGCATATTTTACTGATTTTGGAGGATCTAGTGCAAATTTACTAGATTATTAAAGTAGATTTTCTTATATTGTAATGCATTATGATGTACTTTTTTTTAATGTCTTAGGTATGTTGTAGTAGTTTTAATTTTATATATTTCTTAATTTGTAATGCATTATGATGTACTTTTTTTTAATATATTAGGTATATTGTAGTAGCTTAATTTTATATATTTCGTAATTTGTAATGCATTATGATGTATTTTTTATTAATGTATTATTAATGTACTTTTTAGTAATATATTAATTTGTAATACATTATTATTAATGTATTAGGTATGTTGTAGTACTGATAAATTTTTTAATATATAAAATTAATTATCAATTAATATAAATTTTAATATATGATAAAGTTAAATTTAATAGAAGTTTTTAATATATGATAATATTAAATTTAATATAAGTTTTTAATATGATAAAGTTAAATTTATATTATTTAATTAACTTAAAATAGATATTAAAAAATTAAAACAAAAAATTTAATACCTTTTTTTAATTTAAATAATAAGAATTTAAAAATTTTAAAACAAAACAAAAAAATAAAAAAATGGGGAGAGGCGTTCCCCTCCCAACCAAAATCAGGCGGGCCTTGGCGGAGAGAATGGCATGGGTTGGAGCGACCACCCACGCCATTCCTCCAACGCCATTCCTCCAACCCACGCCAATTTTGGCGTGGGTTGGAGTTGCTCTAAAGGCCACAAACCTCCAAATACGACACCTCGAAAACAGTGGATATGAAGGCTTGCCGTTTTACACGAGCCCAGAAGACCCAACTTTTCCACAACCAGAAGAAAACTTGTTAGTCATCAATCAAGATCCTGAGTCAATGAAGAGGTTGCAAAGAAAATTCCCCTTAGTCTTCAACTTCCGAACTGATGTTACAATGGAAATCAAGGGCCCAGAAACTTTTTGTAGGTGGAATTTGTGTGTTTTACGAGAGCCTTCTCTTCTTTTGTTATTCCAAGTCAACTTAACGGGTCAGTTACTGCGGAAAATCAACAATAATTGCTCTGAAATTTTGTTTCTTTCTTCTTTTTTTCTGCTTACCAACAACACGTATAATACACAGAGAGGTTTCATGCTGTTCTTGCTCACCCTGCTCTTCAATTTCAATTGGGCATGGCGTCGCTCTTCTTTCTCTACTTTTTACTCTTTCTTCTTCCTCTTTATCCAGTTCATACATATCCACAATGCCCTTTGTTCTTTTGTGGAAGCCTTGTAGAAGTTGGGTTCCCATTCATCAACACAAACGGCTCAGGTGGTGATTGTGGGTCGCTCATCCTGAATTGCAGTGATAACATGGCTCCTAAAGTCCAATTTCATGATCAAGGAAAATGGTACCCAGTTCAAAAATTGCACTATCATCGGGAGATTATTATATTTACTGACTCAGAATTGCAGTCTTATTTGGATTTTAACCATTGTGAATCTCTCTCAAATTTCACTGATGGACCAGTTGCATCTTCTTCTTCCTTCTATAATTTCATAACCCCTTCGTTTCCCTTCTTTAAATGCAAGAAGGCTCAGATACATCATGATCTTTTTGCACCAGATGTGTCGCGATCACATGCCAACAAATTTACAGGTTGCACTGATGACTATGAATTGTACTTCCCTGAAGAACATAATTCTAGTTTACCATGTCTGCCTGGGTCTCTTTCAAATATATGTTCCACTGTTCAGCTTCCTAAGCCCTTGTCATGGGTTATTAATGAAACTGGGCTCGCACCTGGGTGGAATCCACGGAATGAGTCCATAATAGACCTCACATCTTTGTGGGGCGCTACCTACATACTTAAATGGTCGATTCAACCTCACTGTGGGCAATGTCTCATTCAAGGAGGTTCGTGTCCGGAACACCAAAATGGAACTTTCCAATGTGGTGGCTTGAAAGGTAACAATGGTTTTTAAAATGAAATTGGAGTTCTTATTTCTCTTTTCGTATATGTGTATGTATGCGTGATGAAGTTGAGATTTTGTTGTTAAGGCTTTTTGATTGAGGTTTCTACTGTGATTCATAATGATATAAATCATCCAATTATACTAACTGTATTTTTCTTTTCAATATCATGTAACAGGAAAGGATAGTAAAGGAAAGAAGATTGCAATAGGTAACAATAAACTAAGCCGTGTTATATAATGTTATGGGAAACACAGTTCACTTGATGTTGTTTAACTCTTCGTAGTACATAGATAATATCTTCTGTTGGAGCATGTGTTTATTTTTTTTTTTTTTTTTCAATGGGAATTGGATGTTTGATATGGCTTGGTAGGATGCTTACAAATTTCAAATTATTTGATCAATAATTCCAAAATCCTTAAGTAGATTTGTGTGTTGCAGGTCTGGGAACAGGGCTAGGTGGCATTCTTCTTGCTTGCTCTGTCCTCTTCATTTACCAACGTCGTAAAAAAGTCCATTCCACTTCTCCGACGAACATGTCTTGGAGTAGCTCTTCGCAACAGTCTTTGACGCAGGACATTGAAAGGGGTGGCATGTCCTTACCAGCCCCCATCTTCACCTACGACGAGCTTGAAGAAGCTACAAACAATTTCGACCCCTCACAAGAGCTTGGAGATGGTGGCTTTGGTACTGTCTATCGTGGTGAGAAGAATCACAATTCACATCTTGCTCTTCAAGACATATGTTCAAAGGTTTTGGGTTTGGTTGTTTTCTGGTTAATTTTGCTTTCAACAGGAAGGCTTCGAGATGGGCGTATTGTTGCAGTGAAAAGACTATAAGAACAATTACAAACGTGTCGAGAAGTTCATGAATGAAGTCACAATCCTGTCACACCTACGCCACCCAAACCTAGTCTCCCTCTATGGTTGCACCTCTCGCCACAGTCGCGAACTCCTCCTGGTCTATGAGTTCGTTCCAAATGGCACAGTCGGTGATCACCTACATGGAGACCGTGCCAATGCTGGTTTGCTTACATGGCCCATTCGAATGACCATTGCAATAGAAACTGCCGAAGCACTAACCTACCTCCATGCTTCTGATATCATTCACCGTGATGTCAAAACCAATAACATTCTCCTCGACAATCATTTCCATGTGAAAGTAGCAGATTTTGGGCTCTCCCGTCTCTTCCCATCAGATGTTACTCACGTCTCCACTGCTCCACAAGGCACCCCTGGCTACGTCGACCCAGAATACTACCAATGCTACCAACTCAATGACCGGAGCGATGTGTATAGCTTTGGAGTTGTCTTGATCGAGCTTATATCATCAAAGCCCGCTGTGGATATCTCTAGACTTCGCCATGAGATCAATTTGGCAAGCATGGCCATGAACAAGATTCTCAATAATGCATTGCACGAGTTGGTTGACCCGAGTCTTGGGTTCGAGTCGGACTATGGTGTTAGGAGGATGGTGACATTGGTGGCCGAGTTGGCTTTCAGGTGTCTGCAGCGCGATAGGGAATTGAGGCCGTGTATGAAGGAAGTCTTGGACTGTTTGAAAGAGATCGAGAGCAAGTTGAGGAAGCAACGGACCGAGGAGGCAGAGGAATTGGATATCCCAGCAGAGACAAAAGCATCCAGCAATATTCTGCCATTTTCTCCATATACCGGCAAAGATGAACAAGATTCCACCTCTAGTACTAGTAATGTTGATTGATTCCTCAATTCTCACTTCATGTTCTTGAAGCCTGGGACTATCATATTTGGATTGGAGAATCAGTAGTTGCATGTTATAATATTTCATTTCTTGGTGTGTAACTTGTGGATTTAAGATCGAGGGAATGCTTGATGATATATTGATATTCATACTACGTTTTTAAACAAACTGATTTTTTTTTTTTTTATCAAAACAATTATCAAGGGAAATGTAATTTTTACCAAAGGTGTGCCCAGTTAGAATTTTCTTCTAAATTTATCAAAACATTTGTAATAAAATAGACAAATGATTTTAGGACCCAAAAGTAGTACCTAAATGATACCAATGTTGTTGATGTGGTGTATTGTGATTAGAGGGTTTTATTTTTTTTGTTTTTGATGGATGATGTAGCGATGAATGTTGCAGATTTGTTAGTTACATAAGTAGTAATAAAATGCAAGTATTAATTAAAGTAAAGCAAGATCAATGAAATGATGTGCGAGATTGACGACGCAGCTCAACCATGTCTATGTCTGTAGGACTACATTCAAGTGTAAAAAGCTTCATTAATCAGTAACACAAACAAGCACAACATTATTATGCCAGAGCTAACACAATTACCTTAAAATTGTTTTTAGAACAATTACAAGATCATATCATACATAATAAGCAAGTTACTACATGACTAAGGGGCATGCTAAATAATCACCGAACATATAAATAATGTTGTCACGTCAACACGATTTTTATAATCGCTTTCATTTTCATGATATATTGGTCCTAACAAATGTATTATTACATCGCTTCAATGTAAATTTGAATATATATTTTATATCATTTTAACTCTATTTTTAAAATAAAATAAAATCAATTTTGAGATTCCTTAAGATAAGAAGACAACAAAATTGATGAATTGGGCAACCTTTGGGAAACTGCATATGGTAGAAATGTCCAAAAGAAAAAAAAAAAAAAAAAAAAAAGGAAAAGCATTGCCCAATTATATTTTTCCAAAAGGATTATCAAATTCATATATATATAATATGGCTTCCGGAATTCAGTTGATTACAACATTTTTGGATCCGAGTGTCTAATTTTGTCTGGCAAGGATCACAGACTGTGAAAGTAAACAATTAACTATTACAAACGC
>JAJIYU010003147.1:0-27683 GCA_030144865.1 Tinospora cordifolia | reverse complement strand
ATCCATAAACATAGCAGGTGCATTGGTTAACCCAAATGGCATAACCAAAAATTCATAATGTCCATACCTTGTTCGAAACGCTGTCTTGGGAATATCCTCTTCTCTAATTCTCAATTGATGATACCCTGATCTCAGATCAATCTTGGAGAAATATTTGGCTCCAATTAGTTGATAAAATAAGTCATCAATTCGAGGAAGTGGATATTTATTTTTTATAGTCACCCTGTTCAGCTGACGATAGTCTATACACAGCCGTAGACTCCCGTCTTTCTTCTTTACAAACAGCGCAGGTGCTCCCCAGGGTGACATACTTGGGGTAATAAACCCTTTACTCAACAATTCTTCAAGCTGCACCTTAAGTTCTTGTAACTCCTTTGGGGCCATACGATAAGGTGGAATAGAGATGGGTTTAGTTCCAAGCATCAACTCAATAATAAAATCAATCTGGTGGCTGATATTATTTTTCCACTTCTAGTGGCTGATATTATTTTTATGATGAGAAGATTTTTCATGACCACCACGATATGTATGTCGAACTCGACCGCGTCTACGACCACGACCACAACCATAACTTCTTCTATATCCAATATTATTTGATGCCACTGCATTCGCTTCAGGGAAAGGAGTAGAACCAGTTGGACGAGCTTCATGATTTTTCATTAACAGCTCATTATTTTATTCAGCCACAAGAAGACAAGAAATTAGCTCTGAATATTTTTTAAATCATTTCTCTCGATACTGTTGCTGCAGGAGCACATTCGAGACATGAAAAGTGGAGAATGTTTTTTCTAACATATCATCATCAGTGATTTTTTTCTCCACACAATAATAATTGAGAGCTAATTCTAAATACTGCGAAGTTATACTCACTTATGCTTTTGAAGTCTTGTAACCGAAGATGCATCCAGTCATAACGAGCCTTTGGAAGAATTATTGTCTTTTGGTGGTTATATCTTTCTTTTAAACATGTCTACAATTCAAGTGGATCTTTAATAGTAAGGTACTCAATTTTCAATCCCTCATGGGGATGGTGACGAAGAAAAATCATTGCCTTGGCACGATTTTGCAAGGACTCATTGTTTCCCTCTTTGATGGTGTCTCCAAGACCCATCGCATTAAGATGAATTTCAACATCTAAAATCCATGATAAATAATTTTTGCCCGAAATATCAAGTGCTACAAATTCTAACTTCGTGAGATTTGACATATTGCTTCACAAGATATATAAAATATATTAGAATGTGACTATTTAAATAATTATTTTTTTTTGAAACAAATTTTTTTAATCTATTTTAATGAAATAGATATGTTATATATATTAGTTAATAATAAATAATATCAATTACATATATGTTCCCATCTTGATAATCAAAATGTACTATTTATATGAATTGGTAGGACAACCTCCAGGAAAGGGCGGTGAGACAGAGTCTACTTAGAATAACCAGCCTCCTAGGACAGGATAACCCATCTCCCTTTCAATGTTTAGCTTTACTCGGGACAAGACTTACCTACTATCAACCCAAACTTATAGTACTATTTATAAAAATCAAGAATAGAACATAATCAATAAAATATTAAATAAATTTATTTATTTGACTTTTGATTTCTGATGTAAAAAATCGTACTATACGCAACTATAGAACATACTTTCTTAGTCAATATAATTATATATAATTAATAGTAAATAATATTATATATAAAAAATCAAACACGTACAAACAAAATGTACTACTACTCAAATATTTAATCAAATAAATCAAAGTATACCTTCAAGTCTTTTCTTTCCAAACTCTTGTGCCTTCGAAGTTGATCTTGAAGAGCTAGCTCGTGCTAATAACGTCTTAAGAATGAAACTAAAAAAATTAAAAAATGCAAGAATTTCTTCAAGAGGAAGAGAAAAAAACTCAAGAACACTAGAGAGAAGAAAAAATTCCAAGAGAGAATTGTTCTCTTTGTTGATGATTTCTATGGGGCACAAGACCCCTTTATATAATTTTAAGAATGGGGGGTTACATCAACCATAATAATGACATTTAAATAATCCCATTAATTTGGACATTATGAAATTTAGAGGTTACATAATACTAAATATCAAAGGGGTTACAAAGGCATTCAATTTATTATTATTATTATTATTTATAACATTATCTAAATTATTGTACTATTTCATCCTTATTTACTTCCCTATTCCACTCCCTCTGCATTTATTGGTGACATTTGCTTCACTCTATTGATGCGAAAATACTTAAAAAGTATACCAATTTCAATTAAAACTTTCTTTATTTTCTAATCATTCCTTACTTGTATATCTATTTTAATTGCCTTCCTTATTATAGTATAAATTACAAAATATTAAGATGTGAAAGTCTTAGAGTCAATTGATTAGTTAGAAAATAGATTAAAATAATAATGTGCAGTAAAAAATATAAATAATGTAGTAACGAAACGACACAAGAAAATATTCACACAGTTCAGCTAACAAACCTACATCTACGGGGCCTTGCCCAGATAAAGAATATCATCATGAATAATTCATGTGGAAATTGGCATGTTCATTGGCCTGTCGAATATATATTAGCCTAAGTACTATTATAAATTCATGTGCAATATTGTATATATATTTGATATTGAGGATATAATATGACGTATATTTGAATATATTTTGTGATTATGTGGTAATTAAACTGTATCTATCATTTAACAACACTAAAGAATACGATTAAATTAAGTAAAAAGTCACACTTAGAGTAGTTATTTTATTCAATATTGCAAAACATTATAATAGGATACTTGTTCTAGTTATTCATGATGAATGTAGCCAAAGTTGTACCATGTGACGGAAAGCTGAATCGTACCCAATCTGACGTTGCCACGTGAACCTTTAAAACTCCTTTGTAAAATGCTCTTCTGCATATTATCTTATTAAAGATCCTCACCATTCAATATGAAAATTTCCAATATTGGAAGATTAAACTCCTTGGCATAAAAATTAAAATAATTTTCATTTATCTCTAGTAGGTTGGTTAAGAAGATTAAAAAAGTTAAATATCTTGAAAATTTATTAAATATTTATATCAAATTAAACCTTGAATTTTAGTTTTATTTTCTTTAAAAAAAAGCTAAATCAATTATTAAAATTTTAAAACAGAGTTTACCCGGTTTTAGATAAGCTTCCGAAATTAAAATAAAATTAGAAATTTTTTTTATTTTACTTTAAAAACTATATTTTGATAATATGTGACCCACCTCAAGTACAAATAAAAAAAAGTTGTGTTATGATATATATTTTTTTTAATTACAATTAAGATTTACAGTTACCAAATTAATTATGGGTACACATATTGATATACATATCCACCGCCCTTCTTCTAGAAATAGTGAGTATTGTAATTGCATAAAAAATGTAACGCAAATGAAGATAAATACTAAAAAAAATTACCAAAAAAAATTACAAATAAATAGAAAAATTAGAGAAAAAACAACCTCAGTTAAAATCAATTAATTTTATCAGCTATCATCCTTACACAGATGAAGATGAATGCACAAATCAATTTAAATCAGTTGTATCAGCTATCACCATTGCATAGATGAACACGGATGTGCTTTACTCACAGTTTATACATAAAGCTAGCAAGGCTTTTTATACGCATTTCCTCCAATCGCAAAATGCGCAAAGACGTTTTATTATGATAAAGTTCGACAATTTGAAAGACGCAACTGATCAAATATTTGGTAACTGTTTTATACTTCCTAACATTCCTTCCAAAATTGAAAGAAGATTCAATTTGCCAACCAAGAACTAAAAAGGTGCAACTGCCAAGCATACCATTTGCAATTTTCTCAACATGAAAAAATAGATTGGAGGCCTGAAAGTGAGAAAAAGGCCAGACTTTTCGACGTGTGCACTTCAGAACCAAGAAAGAAATCTACTTCACCAAGAGCTTTGAGAGGAAAAGTAGAATTCATCCACTTAATAAAGCCGTGAACGTGAGACTTAGCATATTCACTTATTACTATGCCATCAACATACACAAGAACTAAAAGAAATTGATTTCATTTCTAAGATAAAAGTAGGGGTGTAAGTGACCTGACCAACCCAACCCCACCAAACCCGATTGTTTCCTACTTTATGTGCATATTTTTAAATGACTAAAGATATATAAAAATACATTTTTTAGATGATGACTTAATAACATGCAACATAAATAAACTCTAGAAATAAAGTAAATGATGTAATAAATTACAAGTGTAACTAGATTGTATAGTGTATTAATTACAACAAGTTATAACTTGGGGAGTCCTAAGGTCGAACTACAAGATTGGAATGAATTTCTAAAACTAAGGTTTGCTACATGTAATAAAATAAGAATAATGAGAAAGAGACGAGATAATGATAATATTTTAATAATATGAAAATAACAATAAGATGGAAAAATTGGGGCATTAGAGTAGGCCCAATTTTTTCTTCTCTTAGTCCCTCTTGAGTAAAATAATTAAAAAAATAATTAGAGGTAGAAATAACTAATGAATTTTTCTACCAATAATGATGAATCTTTAACCTCAAGTATATTAAAAAGTAGTGTTTTTTCAAAAGAAGTATTTATAATAAATAAGTAAAGTAGAACTAAACTTCTAATATATATAAATGCAAAATGTTAATCCTAAATATGTAAAATACGTGATATTACACATCAAAGAATTCTATATAAATGTCACACTAAGATTAAAAATGAAATACCTCTAATTTTTATTAGATTTTGCAAAATCAACTATACAAAATACATGATATAATGTATGAAATTTAATACAAAATCTAATAAAAGCATGAGAAAACACATGTCGAGTAAAATAAAATACAAGTATTACCCAAGAATTCTTAAGAGAAGAGTGGATAGGGTTTCCACTTAGTCCCAACAAAAGACTTAACATTCCATGAACTTGAAAGCTAAGAAAATAGAAATAAAAGAAATGAAGAATGACAGAAATGAGAAGAAGGGAGAGCTCCAATGTGATCAAGGGAGAAATAAAAAATGGGATACTTCTCAAGTGTGGATTTGAGGGGTTTATATAGATGTTCGAAGGAAATGATGGACCAATAGGAAATGGCCTAAAGGTGTGGATGAATGGTGTAAGTGTTCATTGTCTCCCACTACCTTTCTCGAGAAATTTAAAAGTAAGAAGCATAGGAAAGGATGAACAATGCAAATAAAGGAAAATGGTGGTGTTTTTATGTGTATTGACATATAGGTTCTCAGAAAGACCAACTTTGGTTCTCCAGAAATTTAAACTCATCCCTTAGATTATTCTCAGGATCCACAAAGAATGGTGGGTGATGAAGATATCTTGAGATGTGGGGTCCTAGGAAGACAACTTAACTATTCATTATCAACTTTTGTTCCCTCATAAATTTAAACTCTTTCATTAGAGTATTTTTGAAATCCATAAAGAATGGTGGATGATGAAGATGTTTTCATATGTATTGAGATTCTTCCAACTTTCATCTTGACTATTGATGCTTTTCGAGATTTGCATGATATTCACTTTAATGATTGATGAATGAGATGGCGCCACGTGTCATGATTCTAAATAGGGTGATGTTTTAGCAAATTTGATAATCTTGAGGCACCCACATGCTTCATTGTTATTAATTTCTTATTAAATTTATATTTTTACAATTAAAACAATATCGCGTAATGAGAAATTAATTATAAATAATATAATGCATGTGATTTGATATTAATATATTAACTTCCTTGAAAATATATAAATTTGTATAAAAATAGTTAATTATATTTTATAATTAATTACTAAATAATGAGCCTTAAAATTTGATAATGTTCAATTATAAGATAATAAATTTAATGTTAAAATAAACATTATCACTGGCCAATTCGGGTCAGGTTGGGTTTGAAAGAAATATTAGGTTGGTCAAGTCACCCATATAAAGGACCCAACCAATCGGGTCGAGTCTTGATTTTGGCCTAAAAAGGTCTAGTTTCACCTAACGCAACTTGATATATATATATATATATATTATAACCTAATATTCTAAAATCCTATGCATTCTAAAATATATTATATTCTAAAGTACTCTCTAATTTATATTTCAAAACTCTTAAGCTATTCTAATCTCTATCAAATTTCTATCTAAATATTATTTCTATATCTAAACTCTTAACCTAAATAAAAAAATTTAATTATCATGGGTTTCTTTATTAAGGACTTCCAACATCATGTTACAAGATTGGAACATACTAAAATAAATTTTCATTAAGGGCTCCCAACACTTATGCTCTTCTAATAGAACTTAAGTGCAAATATTGGGTAAAAGTGAAAAATGAAATATCCTTTTATAAAAGAAAAGCTCAACTTCTTTGCCTTCATAAGCAATGTGAGACTAAAAAAGACAAAACAATTACAAACTTTTCATGAGAGAAATTTTCATCTCTATGAACCTATAGATTAACAAATGATATGGAACTAAAATAAGGGAAGGAGGGGGATTTTACTATATAAGAAAGAAATTTATTAATTATGGATAACATAAACAAAATACAATAGTTATTATATACTTTAAGTATACCTTTATAATTATATCATATTAGTATAAATGTATGATTTAAGTATATTTTAAGAGTTTTAAGTTTCAACACAGTATATCACATAATTGGTGATGAAAACTAATTACTTATGTCCTTTTTTTATATCTTAATTATTATGACATTAAAATACATCGAATAAAAATTAATATGTTTATCATTATTATATCATATTAGAAAATAGTCTATTTAGGATAGATTTATTTTTATAAGAATAAACTATTTTTAACATATATCATGCCCATATTTTATTTTTATATTTTAACAAATATATGATACCAAATTTTTATTTACATTTTCATAAGTATCAAATTTAAATAGTGTTATAATAGTTACTTGAAATATATTATGAGTGCAAGTATAAATTATATTTTAATGCAAATAAGCTAACCTTAACATGTTACATCAAATTTGTATCATATTATGTAAGTAGTCTTAATATATACTATACCTAAATTTAATGCATTATCATGACATTATAACTAATATTTTATAAGAATAAAATATACTTGATAAAAATGTTTTACCACCACTTTGATTATTTTATTGTCACATTATAATTTGTATCAAATAACTTTGATAGATTTATTCAATTAACATTGAATAAGATTTAAAAAGAAGTTAAAAAAAAATTAAGTCATTACAATACTACAAATTGCAACTATTTGTAGAAAAAAAGAATTTGTAAACTTATAAGAAGAGTAAATTGAGTTTATATAGGATGAACATTCTCCAACCTTTTTCATTGAAGCAATGTGAGACTAAAACTTGAGAAAAACCTTTACTTCTCTAATTCTTAAAAGTTTGCTTGTTTTAAGAAGGAAGAAATGAAAACCACTTCTAACCTTTAATCTCACATTGCCTGGGTAGAAAGGATTAAGAAGTTTCCTTCCTATATAAACTCATTCACTTTTTCATTCAACTCAACTTTAAAAAGTCTCACATGTTATCAAAAGGCTTTCAATAAAAAGTTTTACTATATAATTGTATTTAAAACCTTTTTCAAATCATATCACACTATATAATTTTTTTTTAATATAAGTTCTTATAAAAAGAAAACAAGGTTCAAACTCGACCAACCCAGTTCGACGTCGGTTCTGTTGGGTTGGCTCCCCTTAAAAGGGGAGTCGGGTTTCATCAAGTCTAGCCTGATGCCACTATACTTAATCGGGCTGGGTGGGATTTTGGGCTAAAATCCTACCCGATCCGATCTGATTACACCCCTGGGTAAAAGAATCATATATCAAAAGAAGAAATTCTTCAAATTCGGCCCTAATATTCTTGCACTTCACGACTTGCTAAACTAGACACTTGCAAACATAATTGGGATGCTTAGGATTCACAAGACCCTCAATTTGAAGTACATAATTACCAAAAAAAATAAAAACTTTAATATATAATTGCAAATGCAAATATCCCACGTTTAGATTCCAAAAATAGTTGCGGATGAGTAGATTTGAAGTGATAGATATACATATGCTATTTGCTAAAAAGGGTAAGAATTTGTAAAATTGAAACTAACTTGAAATTTGTGAATTATGTAGCGGAAAACTTTTGCCTAAGCCAATTACTTAAGATGTCTTGTTAGGTCTTTCAAAACAAAAGAGCAGAACTTCTACCGGCAGTTGGGCACCCAGCAGGTCTTGAGTCGGCTAGTGGGGTTTTAGTAGCCCAACAAGCCCAAGGCATTGAACCTGAGTCAGCTATAAACATATAGGTCCACTAAAAAGCCGGAAATGACCAAAATCTTAACCATTAACATTTGTTCAATGCCACCATTTTAAGAGCAATTAATTATAGAGATAATGTTTATTTATTTATTAATTTTTCGGTTGTTATTCAACCTTCCTTCTTTCTTTCTTTTTTTTGTTAATTTAATTTTTATATTTTTTGTGATTATTCTTGAATTACTTTATCTTTAATCTCTTCCTATATATCTAAATCAACCTTATTTTATTATATATATTTTTTAAGAATAACTCAACTTTATTTTATACATCAAAAGGATCCTGATAAAATTATGTGGTATTAATTGTTTTTGAGTTATTATTTGATCCCTTCTAGTTTCCACTAAACAACCTTTTACGTACACTACGTTAATGCACGGGAAGGATACTTTTAACCTGCAAGAAGTCATCAGTACACTACTTTAGTTTTGAATATGAAATATTAATAGGTGCTGGTCATGATTCTTCTATGGCCGACATTGCCACTTCACACGTTGTGCATGAAGAACTAAAAGTTTTAGCTATCATATAAGAGATATCAAGTTACCAGAATATTTTTCATCCTAGGCAAACCTATCTTGTACGTAAAAGACACTATCTAAATATATCTATTTGACTTAAAATTTATAATTATAGCTATAATTTTAACCATTATCTAGTATGAGTTGGTAATCAAGTTAGACGAAGCAGACGAATAAAATGCGCAAACACAAGATTGTCCACACTGTTCAACACTACGGCCTACATCTACAAGAATCAAGATCATGCTCAAGTGTAAAAGTTTTACTAAGAATCAATAAGTACACACATAAATGGGCTAATACATTAAAACCAATGCCAATCACAAATCATGTCATGATGTAGCAAAGCTTCCATGGAGATCCCCTCGCTCTAATCCGCAGTGTGATTGAACACCTTTTACCAAATCACTTTTACCAATGAATTAATGTTTGTACTTCCAACATTGATGGATAGCACTCCCTCAAGTACTTCATAGTGAAAGTTCTTTTTTTCGTTGTCAACCTCCTTCAAAATCTTGCTTATTGAGGATATACAGACTCACGCGAGAGTTGCAACCAGATAACTTAGAATATGGGCCATTAATATTTTATGAATGTATAGTTGTAACTATGTGACTAACATTTTTGGCTAAAGCTCCTGATCTGATCTTTATCTTCAACAATTAACGGTTGTTTTATGATTATGATCGTCTGAGAGCTTTATCACTTAAAACTATCATCTCGAAGATACCATTGAAGTTTGCTTTTGGGGATTATCTTCTATTAAAGATGAGTTCATGAAGTCAACCGTGACTTAGTCTTATTTCACCAATGAACACTCAATTAATGTAAATATATTATACTCACATGTTAATCTACCCCTATATTCTAGGATTCTAGATTTTACCTCTTTTCTCACCAAACAAGCATTCCGTAATTTTCTCACATGCATAGTAACATCTCAAGTTCTAACGGTATATAAAAAGGTGTATAGCAGTTTTAGGATATTGGCCGCACAGAACACAATTCTAATCATAGAGCACCTTGTGCTTACCAAACTAGTCACAATTGTAAGACGTGTTGATATCTATTAATTTCAAGAACACCTTGATTTTTGTTAAAATTCTCTAGTTCCAAAAGATTTCTTCCAAGCTGTGATCACACATGATTTTGATAAGCTGCAAGTTTCCTCCAAATTCCTAAGTTCTAGACCATGTCGACTTTTCACTGACTATATTTCATTATTGTCATAGTGCCATATTACTGCATCCTTTGGTTTAATTTCACTCAGTGGTACGGCCAATATAACAGTTGAATCCTCTACTTGGAAAAGTTGCTTAATTGCCACGATATTCTATGATGCCCATTCATTAATAACAGTGTAATGACCCATATTATCGAACATTAAGTCGATGAGTTCGATTTATGTATTTTCGCATATTTTCTGAAATTCTTAATGAAAATATATGAATTTTTCTAATTTTATCCATTTAATTGGCAGAAATTAGGTTAATTGAGAAATATGCTTTTTGAAAAGAGAATACGTTAAATTTTTAAGAAACATGATTTTTGGAAGAAAATATAATTTTTTTGGAGAATTTATTTGAATTTTTAGAAAGAAATAATAAAATTTTGAGTAATTATTTGATATTTGAGTGGAAAATGTTATTTTTGGGTTGGATGGATATAAAATAATAATAATAATAATAATAATAGCAAGGAAAATAAAATAAATATGTATAGCTATGTATACATATACAAAGGAAATAGAAAAAGAAAAAAAATAATTTGTTGTACCTGGGCAGCCTAGGCGCATGGGCTTGGGCCATGTGCCCAGCCCTCTTCTTTTCCCTTCTCCCTCCTCTTTCTTCTTCATTCTTCCTTGTTTCCAACCTAGAAAACCAGCAGAGTGCCCTTGGTTTTGAGCCACAATTTTCGGCCAATGACATCGCTATCGAAGGACTGCAGGACTTTGGTCGGTGGGGCAGGATGCCAGGCCACCCTAGGGTCACGTGGGTGGCCATATGGCCGCTTTGGATCATACAAAACCACCCAAAACAACATAAGAAACCCAGTTTTTGTAGAAAATCAATTGCAAGACCCTACCTTCATCCTCTGATATCTTCCTCACCCCATGTTTGTTTTGGATGATCTTGGGATGTTTGGAAAGCTCTCACTACTCTCCTCAAGAATGTGCAAACTGTTAGTTGAATCCCCTAACCATTATAGACTAAAATGGCCACGAAAGTGTGTTGGTCGACATAGTTGCGGGCTAAAACTGTTGAAAAAAGTGTGTTGATCCGATTTTTGAGAGGCTGGTTTCTAACCCATCTGAAATTGGATTTTGATATAAGACCACTTGTTTTGATCCTCTCAATGTGTATTCAATCTCCAATTGATAGAAAATGAAAAATGATATCTAAAACATGATTTTTGAGGTGCTGAAGATGGTTGCTGGTGAATTGTGACAGCTAAATGCGTTATGGGAGCAACTTCGGGACAATGGTTGAAGCTATTAGGAGTGTCCCATTGGGCTAAAATTTGGTGTGTTTAAACTTCACACTTGAGGCTCCAGGAATGTATCAATCTAGTACTATAAGCCTCTATAATTTTGATTTCCCATGCTTGCAAACTTACCTAGTTGCATACAAATATTACTAAGAAAATTTTAAAATGTTTGTCAATACACACCAAGTGTTTGAGGGAGTGTTTGAATGAGATTTTAGACACCCTTTTATGGATTTGAATGGGTCCTAATGGTGGGATGTTTTGTGGTCAGAGTGTTCATAATAGATGCGAGAAACGACCCTTATATTAGAGGTTCAATGAAAGAAATAAACACTTGAAACTCAAATAAGAACATGAACCCAAAATTTTTTAGTAACTTTGCTGAGACTTTTGGGGATCCGTTGACAGATCAAATCTTAGTATTTTGAGCTGAAATTTGGTGGAGTCCTGATTGGGTATCCCAAGAACAACTGTACCAAATTTCAGCAAAATTTGAATTGGCTAAGCGGGTTAGATCATGCAACTAGTGACTACCTATCACATGAAACTTGGGAAATAAAATTTCTTGATGTCCCAATTGAAAACTATATCAACTGAAGTCCAAAAATCTCAAACTAAAATTTGATAAATACTTGGGGCGTATAGGTAAAATCTGAAAAGTTTTGTACAAATCTGACATATGGATTGATCACAAGAAAATCAAAAAACTTACTGTACAGATAGAACAAAAAGCCGGAGATTAAAGTTCCTGTTATCCTACTTAGAAACCATATCAAATGGAGTCCAAAAATTGAAAAATAAAATTTTGGAGAATATTTAGGGGATTATGTTAAATTTGAAAAGTTTCGTGTGAATTTGATACACGGATTGCCTGTAGAAAAATCAGAAAATATGTTGCGCAGATAGAATAAAAGTTGAAAATTTGGCTACCCTGTCATCCCACTTGAAAATCATATCAAATAGAGTCCAAAAATTGAAAACTAAAATTTTGAAAACTATTTAGGGGATGTAGATGAAATCTGGAACGTTTTGTGCAATTTTGAGTTATCGATTTATCATAGAAAAATCGACAAATCTACTGTGCAGATGAGACAAAAAGCTTGAAATTTGGCTAAGTGTTAAAAATTGGAAATTTTAACCAAATGGATCCAATTTTGACCTAATTTAATTCAAATTGACCAATGTTAACCAATTTTGACTAAGTCGACCAATTTTAATGAAGTTTGACCAAATTTGAATGAGTCTCCAAATTTGGTTTTACTAAGACCGGTTAGGGGACAGTTGAGCTAGAATTGAGTCACACTTTACAAATGAACTGAACTTGAGTTTTAATGATGTAGATTTGAGTGTATACGGTGGGACTGGGTCGAGTGTCAACAAGACATCGATGCGTAGGACCCGAGGTGAGTAGTTTAATTTAGATGCTATTCTTTGCATAAAATATGTTAATTTAGATG
Source organism: Tinospora cordifolia (assembly GCA_030144865.1). Classification (NCBI taxonomy): domain Eukaryota; kingdom Viridiplantae; phylum Streptophyta; class Magnoliopsida; order Ranunculales; family Menispermaceae; genus Tinospora; species Tinospora cordifolia. The sequence continues at coordinate 14,889 of JAJIYU010003147.1, read as the reverse complement.
CTACTTTAACTATATTCCTTGCATAAAATATGATTGAAATGACATAAGTTGTATGACTTCTTGTGATTGAACTACATTAATTGATTTTGAAATATATGTAGTCGTTCACCGATAATGACACCATAGGCTAGAGGTTCGAGCACGGGGTTAGGGTACAAGATATGATTGGGATTAGATTCGAGGTTCAAGCATCAGGGTTAGGGCATATGATCAGTGTGCCTAACATTAGACCTGTTTGAGTACGACACATGAGGACCGAGTGCAGGGTTAGGGTATTCGATGAATACGCTTAGCTTATGACCCACTTGAGTGGCTAATACACTTTACTCATGATCCGCTTGAGCGATGACGATAGGGTTGGATTTGATGATTTGAACCATAGTCTTGATATAGTTTTGAGTTGCATGTATTTAAACTAGTCTTCTTTAACTGTTACATTATTCATAATGTTTTCATTATATGCCATGTTTCTGACATCACTATTCATGTATACATGCATTATTTTTGGAATGTGAGTTGTTTGTGACATACTGGTTTAATTGCTCATAGAGTCACGTTGCATATTAGGCTCACTACTCAACTAACATTTCAAGTTCTTCAGTAGCTGACAAAAGTCAAGACATGGAGATAGCCGAGTTCCCAAGGTGGTTCCTGTTCTTTTTAAGGTCGTATTAGAGTTTGGTCACTTGTATGTCTATAATTAATGGTTAAACTGTTTAGTTTTGAGAACAAGACTGTATGTAATATTTTGTTTACTCTCGCACTCTATTGAATGAATGTTTGAATTACTCTGATGTGGCTTGATGGTATTGATTGGAGAGGCTTAACGGTGACTAGGTAGACTAGACTTGATGGGTAAGTTCGTTGAGCCATTATGTCGGTTTGGTCATCCTTCAGCTTAGGGAAGGGGTCCTGACAAACAGACACCCGCCCTTATGCCTAAATGCCAAACAAATAAATTGAAATAGGTCAATAAGTAACATCTCTTGGCAACCACGGGGAGCATATTTAAATATATGCTACTTTTCCAATTGTTCATCGTAGCCCTTTAGATTGTAGTGTATACCCCAAAAGAATATGCTTTGCCATAGGTATGAGTCAGTTTCCCAGATTAGTTTTTATAAAAGTGAAGTTTGAATAATATCTTTGATTTTAACACAGACAAAACAAGTTGTCCCACTCTTGTAAATAATTTCCATCCTTGCTATCTACCATTTCTTTTTAAAAATCTTCCATTCCTCTAGGTGCAAGTTTTGACCAACTACATAAAAAAAAATGGAAGTCAATTCAAAGAGACAAGAACACTAAAGAGAAAGGAAGTAAGGGAAAAAATCAACATAAAACCCTTTTTATTTCTATAGAGAAATTCTTGTCAAATGGTTGATCTTCTGAGTTTTTGTTTACAACTATGCCTTCTTACAAGTTTAGTATGCAAGTAGTTTCCAATTCCTCATATCATACTGATAAAGCGATGATCTCATAGAATTTGTAAATTAGTATCCCAATGAATTTAGATAATTCCTATCATTCTTTTTGACTATTATTTTCATTCTCAACGAGAATATTACAACCTTAATTATGTTATTAGCTTAGCCTGACTCAGTTATATTTAGTGTTGTAGTGCATAGAATCTTGTCTTTTCCAAAAAAAAAAAAAAGAATCTTCATCATCATCAAGTTGGGCAAGATGATCAAGTTACATTACTGCCAAGTGAGAGTTCAATTAGTTTATTGAATTTTCACGCACTTGAGCTCATGTTTTATGTTGACTCCATTTGTTTCTTGGTTTTCACAAGACCTTAATCTCATCGAATTAAAATGCACTACTTTAGGTAGAAATGAGGATTACAAAGAAGCTTTTGGAGGGTTCCCACATGCTCAACGTTCCGGGGGAGTGGAAGCTTCAGTATCATCGAAAGGAGCTTCCATTTCCTTAACCTGCTCTTGATACATTTGTCGTGCTCTTGCTACGTTTGTCGTGTCATCAAAATGAGCTACATCACATATTTGAATGTTCCTTATCTGATAGCCATACTACCAAGTAACAAAAAATTTAGCAAACACTACACCAACTTGAAGGCTCCTTTGCACCTTGACATCATATGGTGTAAAAAGGGGGAGACCTCAATGTGTGCAGTCTGTGTGTCGCATGCTTCTTTTCGTTGTTTTGTTGTGAACCATTTTTGTGTGTGCACTGCTTCTATTCTGATTATCTTGTTGTGAATCATTTTTAATGATCAATGCTTTATCTTGTTGTGTTTTCTTTCTTGCTCCTGCTACATACTTTGAATATGTTGCATACATGATGTCACACACTATTTTGTTTTGCAGTACCAAACAATGCCAAGTGGGAGATTGTTGGTCACATATGATATAAAAATTTGAGTTGTCATGTTTGGAGCTAACCATAAATAATGATTATGCATACACAATTATAAATTATATGTTGTCATTCTATCTTTATGTCTAGGTGTTCAAAAATGATTCAAAATCTTTGAAAATTTTCTATATTATTGTAACAACCCAGCCCCATCGTTATGATATTGTCCCCACCTTAGCCACTACTGACTGGGTGTAGGGTTTTGTTTTTGATAAGACTTAAACTTAAGTCTCCCCAAAGCGCTTGGCACTAGTAAGGCTCGCAATTGCTCATTTAGCCCATGCATCACTCTAGTGTCAGATTAATGTGGGATATTACAATCCACCCCCTCGGAATAATCATTTCCTTGGGACCCCCACCTCTGTCACACCTAGAGCGATTCTGATACCATTTATAACAACTTGGGCCCACTGTGACGATATTATCCCCACCTTAGCCACCACTAACTGAGTGTAGGGTTTTATTTTTGGTAAGACTCGAACCTGAATCTCCCAAAAGCGCTCGGCACAATGAAACACCCTCGAATGCACATTTAGCCCAAGAATCCCCAAGAGTCGGACCAATGTGAGATATTACAATATCATCACGGTGGGCCTGGGTTGTTACAATTATTGTTAATTTGTTTGAAAAAGATGGAAAGACTTTAAAATTCAAAATTCATATCAAATGCTCTTCTATATTTATTTGGGCACACAAAAGAAAGATTCTAATTCAAGAAAGTTTATATTTTTCTAGGCACACAAAAAGTAATTTCTAATTCAAGAAAATTTTCGAAGTTCAAATTATTCCTGGATGTTTGCAAATTACAAATGTGATTGTGTTATAGAATATTATATGTTTAATAAAATAAAGTTACCTTCTTAGATTTCATAAAAAGGAAATCTTTCTTGTTAGCTCATTATTTTTTTTATAGAATGATCCTTGCGCAAAACATATGGAAAAAATTTTTTCTACTCTCTTTGGCAAGCCTTTTGGAATCGATTAACATGTCTATTTTAAGTGTAATGGATTGTTTACATCTTATTTGTGTAGCTTGTCAATTCAGAAGAAAAGGAAGCATTCTAGAAGAATCGAACCCTACTTAGAAAGATTGAAGATTTGTCGAACTTGTTCTGCATGATATTTTTTGATGCATGTCACAAAATATGTATAATATATAGTCATGCCAAAAAAATCTCGTTTACATATACAGTCTTTATTACATGTGCTTATGAATTGAAAGTTCTCAAAAGGCTCAGGCATCATTCACATATATGAAAATCTACCTATCTACTATTTAGAGTTCCTTGAAAATGAGCTTGAGCTTTCATTATTTTTCATTTAAGTTTTCTTAAGAGTGATCTTGCAATTTTGTAAAGAGTGAAGTTGTAGACTTTGAGAGTAATTGTTCTAATTCATCATGGCATGGTCAATGGTCACTGGTGGCTAATAAGATTATTAGAGTTTGATAGCAATCTCAAAAATTAAAAGAGTTCATCTTAATTTCACTTTGATTTGTGTTGCAAAGAGTGGTATTAATGTGCAATTCATTGTATTAATATTGTTGCAACAATCATTTAGCGGTTATGTGTGTTTGATGATATTGGAATCTTTTTGCTCTAGGCTAAGCCCTACAAATGTAGGCATTTGATTGAACTGCATACACTACTATTGTGCCTCCTCTCGTTATGTCACTTTGAGATAATTACTGATGCACTTGATTCTAATCATTTATCTCCATTCCATATGCACTAACATGACTCTAAAACCTAGAGTAATTAATTTGGATAATTCATATCCTATGTTTTAGGTATTGTTTTTGAATCTCTCAATTACAATTGCTATCGTAATCTTGATGTCAAACTAACACCACTAAGTTGTATTTAGTGATTGATGTGTAGATAAACTGGCCTTTCAAAGAATCTTCACCACTATCACTTTGGACAAAGTAATCAAGCTACATCTATATAAAGCTAATAGTCTAATAAATTCTATTGAATTTGTACGCCCATGAGCTTGCCTTAGTGTTGACTTAATCCATTTCATGCTCTTCTTGCAACACTTTGAACTCATTTAGCGAGCTCGGCCTGTAGTTATGGAAAGCTAACAATTTTAACACTCTTTCTATAGAGTCTTAAAATATGTAAGTCCCTCTACTTTTCTAATGAATCTTTGGAGGGCTTTCTCTTTGCTTTCATATTCTAGTGAGCAACTTAAAAATAACTTATTGCACAAGTTAAAATAGTTGTACTATTGCTTTCAGAAGTATTTATTTCCCTCTTAAGGAAAAAATGACATCTTTCCATCTGTGAATTTTCTTCTAAACTTGTTAATTAAGGGTTGAGACATACTAGTTTCTCTGTAAGCAATTAATGATGGGAGAACAAGATACTTAGCTTGGCATGAGACCTCAGTGGCCTAAAAGGAATCAATATTAACAACAATTACTTGGTTTGATGGATTGCTTGTCATTCCACTTAAGCAAGGTGTGAGGTTCGAATCCTTATGAATGTAGTGACAATTTTTGGGAGACTCAATCCCTAAATGGGGAGCAAATCAGTGGTTGAGCAGTGATTTAGTCTTGAGGATGCATATAAGCTAGCCTGGGGATACACCGTGAGGAACCAATATATATATATGAGGAATCATTATTAAGAGATGAAAAATTTGTCAAAAGTTGAATGAATTTAGTTTATTACCAAAATGGCATTGGAAGGGACTATTTAAAGTTGCAGAAGAAAAGTAGTAGCATAAATATTGTATGTATTGAATATGATAAAAGTTCTAATTATGTTTTGAGTTGTTTATCATTAATATAATGTACTTATTAAATGTGTCTTAATAAAGGTTAAACTATTATGAAGAAGGTAATGATAGTTCATTGTTTTATAAATAATGCTAATACTTAAAAAAAATTAATTTGATAAATGTAATGAAGTAGAAGTTATTAGATTAAATAATCAAAACAGTTGATTGAAGTATAACATATGTTGGGTTTGAAGATTACTATGGATATTAGCACATTAGGATTTAAGCGTTGTAATTGAAGTCATCATTTAGAGCAATGCTCAAAAGATTATGTGGGCTGTATTAATGGTGGTAAAAGAAATTACAGAAACCTGTACATGTGTAAGGAGTAAAAATTAATTGGAGTTGTACAATTAATAAATATCTTGTTCATGAGTCCCAAACATAGTTGAAATCAATTGTAGCTAAGGAACAAAAATGAATAATTCGACAATCTACACATTATGTGGAAGTGGTAACAAATATGGTAGCCAACATAATAACTACTTGTGGATCTTCAACAAAGCTTATATATACAAACATTATACTAACTAATACATGGAGTACATTATGACACTATCAAAATTTTCTCTTTGTATTCATTGACTTTATAGTTATTTGTAAGTAAGGCCGACTCTAAGTAGGGACTCAAAGGGAGACAGCCCTAGCCCCTTATTTTTGGAAGCCTCATAAATAAATAAATAAATATAAAAAATTAAAAAAAATTATGAAGAAATATTAAAAAATCTTTTTTTTTTAATTTTTAAAAAAATGTTAGACATTAACGTAATTTCTTTATTTATTATTAATAACTTAAAAATTATAATTTTCTTAAAAAATATTTCTTTATTTATTTTTAAGTCGAGCACCTTACTTTTAGAGCCCCCACTTATAATTTTGCCCTAGGTCTTAGAACCATAAGACCAACCCTATCCCTAAGAGCTACTCAAGAGATGATAATATGTAATAGGATTGATTATAATCTTTTTCCCCCATTTGGTGGCACTAAAAATGAGACAAATGAAATTGAGCCCCACAATTTATCCTACTAAAGTAACAATAATAATCACAAGCTCATGTTATGATTTACAAAACCTAGGAAAAGCTTATTTTAAAGGTTTAATTTACTTTAAAAAAATTAATTGCTTGTGTTATCTTACATCAAATATCATATTATTTTTATTTTGAACCACATTTTGTTTATATATCTAATCACTTTTTGCTTAGATATTATAATATGCAATATATTATAATATCTATTTTCATATTCTATATTTCTATGTTTATAGTTTTTATTTATATACTTAGGAGTTTATATATTTATACACATTGTAAGTTGATCTATCAATAATATCAATCAATTCAATTCTTTTATTATAGTATCAGAGTGAGTTTGAATAGTTTCTCTCTCTTGGTTTTCTAGTGTTCAATCGGCCAATGGTTGGCTAAAATCATTGCTTGCAATAGAACAATGAAGATCTGAATAACATATGTTGCAATGCTGCTTTGCTTTGTTGTTATCGTTGTAGCTATTGTTGGCGCCATTTTGTCATTGCTGCCTCTCTCACCATTTTTTTTTTCTCTCACAACTATTGTAAGATACAGATATACCTTTGTATTGTTTTCCTATGATGATTTGTTATGCATTGTTGCTTAAGTTTATTTTTTAACTTGTTGTTCTATAGCCTTTATTTGTATTGGTTATGATATGCGCAACTATTCTATGTCATTCATAGCTGTTCTATGCCATCTGTGGTTGTTCTACGCCATTCGTAGCTATTTTATGCCACTTGCAGCTGCTTAATGCCATTTATGATTGTTTTATGTTATTCGTTTTTATTGCTCACATATTCCTTTGCCATGATAGTGTTGTTTTTGCATTTTTTTTATTGTGGACCATTGTTACGCTTGCTTCTCCTTTAATCTACTTCTATCACTATTGAAGCATTTGCTTCCACCACCAGCCAACATCCAGATTAGTCCAGATCAGGAGTTTTTTTATTTATACACATTGTAGGTTTATCAATTAATAATATTAATCAATTCAATTCTTTTATCACTATCTTATAAAAATAAACGGACTCATATAATCTTTAGCACATTACAAGCAAACAGTAATATGTGGAAGGATGTACAAGAAATCCTTTTTAGTTCTCGTGGTAAAACTCAACATTGGAAGTCTTTTCAAGTGGAGATGTGTGAAGGTGACATTTAAAGTTATATATATATATATATTTTGAAGTTAACACTCTTTCATTAATGTAAGATATGAAAGTTTTATATGTGTGTTATTAAATAATAATAATAAAAATAACAATAAAAATGACATTCGAAAAAAAAGAACAAGCAAATGACACATTTCATCAATCTTTACGTGCATACGATCTCTAGCCAGATATATATATATGGGTTCCACTAAAAAGTCATTTAACAGTATTTTCTCTCTGCAAAGTTACATTGGCATGTGGACTGCCTGGCTCACAGGGATATGGCGGGCTCTTAATTGACACCGGCTTCAATCAAATCATGGGGACTTCGGTCACGTCCAAAGAAAATAAATCCTCCGCCTATATTATTAAACAGTGGTGGCAAGCACAAAGACTATCTTCAAACCCTTTACTTTATAACGACACTTCCATCAAATGGTGATGTCAATAAAGTGAACTTTGTACCAAAACATAATAAGTGAGTCGTTTGAAAAAAAAAAAAAAAAGGCAATAACACTTTGTTGATATTTATTAAACATTAATCATTTGCATCAGTAATGTCATCTTCTTTCTTGTCCATATTATTAACATATGCTAAGTAATATAGAAATAGGAGGGAATTAATTTGAAGTTCGGTAATAAAAATCTCTAGTCTTATCTAACAATTTTACTGCAAACTCTTAGATCATATCCAATGCAAAAATTTATTCAAGAAAAAAAAAACAGACATTAGGATGAAAATATATATTTTTTAATGAGATCATTTATATTCACTATCAATTTCATATGGCAAACAAAAATAATGGAGGTTTTTTTACCTTGCATGATTACCTATTTTCAAATGACGAGTTACATAGCTACATATACTTAGCCAAGTAATTTTTAAATAAATTTTTTTTTTTAAAAAGGTCAAGATTCTTCCAGAAAAAATAACCAATCTAGCACATCAATAAAAAAGAATAAAATAAAAAACTTTGCACCAAAATTTAAAAAAAAAGTAAAAAAAATGAGGGATTAAAATAAAAAAACAAATATAATAAATTTAACATAAAAATAAAATAAATTAAAATAATATAAGCTAAAATAATAGACTTAGAGTAAAAATAAATTAAACTAAAAGCAAGAAATCTAGAACAAGATTTAAAAATAATAAATTTAACGACAAAAAGTAAAAATAACAAGATCAACTTTATAAAACAAAATTATAGAAAAGAATAGCAATTTAGCAAAAATAAAATACATCAAGATAAAATAAACAGAAATAATTAAAATAGCGTAAAAATGAAACAAGGATTATCTATTACTTCTTTGAGAAAACAAAAATAAATAAAATAATAAAAATTACAAATTTTCACAAAAGAAAGATTTCTTTAAAACAAATAATTACTTTTTTAAGAAAATAAATATTTTCCGTTATCTAAATTTTTTAATTTTTAATGGATAATTTTTTTTTTTTGGAAACCACTTGATAAAAAAATTAAAACAATCATATAGTAGTCCAACTAGGTATATCAATCATGAATAGATAAATTATTAACCTCTCTCTCACATGTATGATGACATGTTAAATTATAATATAAAAGAAAGATAAATAATAAATAAGATAAACAATTAATATGCTTACACTGGGTTTCAATTATGAGACAATCTAAATAAATTTCGTTTTGATATTATGTTAAAAGTCATTTGACCAAAAATTATATCTGTCAAATAAAGATGCAATTATATTACTCTAAGTAGATTGATTATTAATATTTTAAAAGTAAATTATATATATATATATATATATATTTGACAATTCATTGAAAGTGTGACAAATCCATGATTGTAATTTCTCTTTTCTATTGATGACATTATACTGCATTTAAAGATATATCTTATTTTCGCATAGCTCTCAAATAAAGATGCAATTATATTACTCTAAGTAGATTGATTATTAATACTTTTAAAAATAAATTATATATATCTATGACAACTCATAAAAGTATGAGAAATGCATAATTTTAATGTCTCTTTTCTATGGATGACATAATACTATTTTTCAAGATATAATTTATTTTCTGTGGATGACATAATATGTCAAAGACAACAACTCCGCTAGATAGGGGTGGCAATTCGTATTATCGTGTCATAAATGGGTCGTGTCGTAAACGGGTCGTGTCATAAACAAGTCGTGTCATATATATTATAAACGGGTCGTGTCATAAACGGGTCGTGTCGTAACTGAGTCGTGTCACAATCGTGTTTATAATCGTGTACCTGTATATGACCTATTTAACTTTTTATAATTAATTTTTAAAATAATTTTTCATAAAAATATTAATAAAAATATAAAATATATTAAAAATAAATTAAAAAATTCAAATATTATATCTAAAAAATAAATAAATAAATTACACTATCAACAAATTAATAAATATATTAATTTTAAATAAACTTATTTATAGTTTATCTTTTAACTTATGCATAATCGTATTAAACGTGTTATTTTCAGATTTATCAGGTTAACCTGTTTATGACCCGCATTTAGTCGTGTATAATCGTGTTTGACTAGTTTAGACCCAAACCTATTTATGTTAAACCCAAACCCGTTAACTTCGTGTCGTGTTCGTGTCGGGTTATCGTATTGTATCACAAATTGCCACCCCTACCGTTAGATCAGGGCCGAATATTATCAGCCTCACTAAAGATGGAACAACTATATATACACACATACATGAACGCCAGGGAGACAGCAACCATCCAACACTCCTTAGTGATCATCTTGAAGATCTCATTAAGATATGGCTAGAGTATTTCAAACCGTCTTCGCTCTTTCTCTATTTCTGTATCTCTCATGCTTCATCAATGGCGTAGTTGCACGGACTACGCTCCATCAGAATGACTACCTCTTGCAAAACGACTCCCTTAAGAATGGGAACACCATGCTCTTGATGCACTCATCTTGCAATCTTATCTTGTACGATGGACCAAAACAAATCTGGGATACCGACACTGCCGGTAAGGCCAGCCATTCATGTTGGGCACAACTGCTACTTAACGGGAACTTCGTGGTCTTCGGAGACAATAAAATACTTTGGAGCAGTGACAGCAGTGGAGTTGTCGGCAAGTATACCTTGAGTTTGGAAGATAACAAGGACTTCGCCATCTTCAGCACATGTACACCACTTTGGTCCCCAAAAATTGGAATCAGGGGAGTACAGGTAATTGGTGGTGAACCTATTTGGTCCGCAGGCAATATCATTAAGAAGAAGTTTGAAAATTAATCTTTACTTAATTACCAAACTAGCTGGCTTATTCGCCAGCTAGCCATGCATGTTTTCCAACTTCCCTTCTACCATGTTCATCCTACTAGCTACTTATTACGTTCCTATGTGTGTAGTATTGCTACTTAATGTTTGTGACTCCCAGCTCTTTGTGCAGTTTGTTTTGAGAGGGGCGCTAGTAGCCAGTTCTCCTTGCGAGTGATGTACTTTGTTCTATATATAATGGAATTAATGTTGGTATATATATTTTGGAGTGCAAACAAGATTTCTATGAAATGAAATAGAGTTTTTATAGTAATACGATAACGAAGGTTATTGACTAACTTCCAGTATATTTTAACCAACGTGTACATTAATAAAGATTATAACTTACAATCCCTGTCAAGGGCATCTGCAGCCCTTTACGTTAAAAACGATTTTATTTTTACACCGCTTTGACATGAACCTTACACCAACAGGTAATCCTTTGGATGGTAAGTACTAGTTCTTATAATCCTCGCCATAACAATGCTAATATTCACTAGACTGTAAATTAGAACGATAGGTGCACTTGCCTAATTAATCTCGATATTTTTTAAAAGAGAGAGAGAGAGAGAGAGAGAGAGAGAGAGAGAGAGAGAGAGAGAGATTGTAGTCACTGATCCCTATAAAAGTGAAAAGAGAAAACATGAATTACAAAATCTCTTCTTACTCTTAGCTCTTTTACTTTTATACCTACAAAAATAAGAGATTTTTTAGAATATTAATTACTAAGAAGGTTTTTTAGAAGTTCTAAAATTAATTATCAATTATTAAATATGCATACATTATTTCAAATATTTGTTTCCATATGATATTTTGAAAATCCAAAAAAAAAAAAAAAACAAATCCTATGAGTTATTATTCAAGATCAAAAGGCGTATCTTCCTTCGTTGGTCAAACTTTGTTCGTAACAATATTTGCATTATAACCACCAATTCTGAGGACTTAGTTCTCAAGTTCACCATTTCTCATTCTCTTTGTGGCATTTCAAAGAAAATATTAGGTATATATTAAAGGTATGGAGCTCAAAATTTAATGCACACATTATCAATTTAAAAAATGAGCCTAAAGTAGGCTAGTTACTCAATCTCGAAAACTCTTATCTATGTAACAACTCAACTTTGTGAGCTTGTGACTAAAGCTATAGTTCATGGATTCACATCATTCTGGAGGTGTTGTGTGACTGGTAAAAGCCACGATTTAATGAAGTTTCAGTCTTGATACAACATATATAATTTATTGTCTCCATGAAATATCTCCCAATATGAGTGGACAATGAAGTTTTCTGTTCTAATGACTAATATTTTTGAATACCAAGTTGACGGGTTCTATTTATGTATTTTTACGTATTTTTCTAAAATTTTTAATAAAAATACATTAATTCTCACAATTTTCTCTAATTTTGCCCATTTAATTAAAAAATAGAATTAATTGAAAAATGTGATTTTAGCGAAAAAATATGATTGTTTAATTTTTAGAAAGGAATAATAAATTTTTAAGTGATTATTTGATTTTTGAGAGAAAAATAACAATTTCGGCTAAAATATATGATTTTTGAAAAAAATAAATGTCAAAATTAAAATTTAGAGTGTATTTAGAAATTTTTGAAGAAATTGAGAGGCAAATGAATAAATAATAAAAATGGTAAAAGAAAAATAAATAAATACATATACATGTAAATATATATTTAAAAAAAGAACCTAGACAACCAGGCGTATGGACTTGGACTGCTCAGGCCCGTGTAGCCAGCCCGTTTCCCTCTCTCTTCTCCCTCCCTTTTCTTTGTTCGTTCTTTCCTTGTTTCCAATCGAAAAATCAGTAGAAATGGCAGCGAAAATTAGATTTTTTTCATGGTTTTGGCCACAGACTCCACCGCCAACTAGCCCCCACAACTCTGGCTGACGGGACACCATGCCAGGCGACCCCCAGGTCACATGGGTGGCCATGTGGTATTGTTTGAGCTGTGCAAATACCCCCAGGTCATATATATATATGGACAAAAACACATATAAGCTCCTTGAACTCCAAAAGAACGCTACTACATTAGACACAACACCTTGAGTTGCTGGAATCTTTAAGAGCAAATCATAGGCACAGAAAATTTATTGGATTATTGAAGATCAATATAATGTTATTCTGCATATAGTGGCCTGCATAAAAACATAAGTGGTGAATCCTCAAGTCTTTCTTTTGGACTAAGATTAATTATTGTCTCCATCTTGAAATTGTTGTAATCATATTAATTCGATATTCAGATATGTATTTGAATCTAGCAATATTTATTGATGTTAGGTTTGGAGTACAGTAAATTTGTTTATTATTGTAACTTTACAGGAACAAGTAGGTAAAAAAGCAGCTGCTGCAGTAGCTAAGGAAGCTTATGAAGCTAATTGTAAGAATTGTTCAGAGGACGTGCTCGATGCACAGGAACTTGCTGCGGTAGCAGCAGCGGGTATTGCAAATCTAAAAAGGTATTGTTTAACCAAAAATTGGATATTACTTGTGTGGAATTTGCTCAATTAGTTGAAGCTTTCTGCAAAGGTTATTTTTCTTCTGCTTATATTTATGGTTGAAAGTTTTATTTTAAAAAAACACTTGGTTAATTGGTAGTTCGACACTTCTAGTAATTACTTATAATAAGCAATGAACTATTAAATCATTCCTGCTATTTCCTCAAGATCTTTTGCTTTAAAAGGTTTTTTGTCCTTGACTGATAGAAGTGAATCATTCAGTTATAAGGAGTGAAGTCCCTAGCATAGACTAACTCTTTGGTCATGATCATTGTTCTTTGTAGTGTTTACTACATTTGTTATGTTATCTGCAATAATATGTTTGGTACTAAAAGATTGTCTTTTATTTGTTTAGGAATGGTCATATATTCTAGTTGGTGGCTCCCTGTCAAACGTCGAGCAGAAAAACCTTGCATTTGGTGTTGCAACCAGCATGGTACACCCAGCCATGGGTGAGAAAGCTATGAATTTTTCTTTTTACTATTTCAGTAATTACTGTTTTACTTATGATTAGTAGTTTTATGTTCAACAGAAAAACCTTGCATTTGGTACTACAGCTAGCATGGTACACACAACCACGGGTGAGAAAGCTATGAATTTTTTTTTAGTATTTCAGTAATTATTATTTTACTTATAATTGGTAGTTTTATATTCAACAGAAAAACCTTGCATTTGGTGCTACAGACAGCATGGTACACCAAGTCACGGGTGAGAAAGCTATGAATTTTTTTTATTATTTTAGTAATTATTGTTTTCCTTATAGTTGGTAGTTTTTTGTTCTTTCTTCATAAACAAGCTATTCAGTGATGCGTTCTTTATCCGAGGCTTTGAGATATGCATCCATAATTGCAAAAATTTTGAAGGAAAATGTTCAATCCAAGCATGTAGTTCCTCACCAAAAAAGTGTTGAATATATCTCTATGTTAGGTATGTGTTTATTTACTCCGCCATAAAATTTTCACAAATAGTACTAACTAATAAGAACATGAAAATTTGTTGCAGGTGGTCTATAAAGAAGCAAGTCAAGTTGCAAATGATGCAGTTGGCAGCATCTGAATTGTTGCATCCTTTTGCTCAGAACAAAAAATAATGAATCTCTATAAAAACAAATGAAATGCCTCTACGAAGCATGGCGTGTGGCTTGGGATTATAAGTGGTGTTGGTTTTGGTATTTCTTTTTCTACACTATTCTGTGCTAATGCTCTTATATTTTTCATTGGTGCTATTCTTGTGAAGCACGAGAAAGCAAATTTTTCACAAGTTTTCAAGGTAATTATTATACTAATTGAGATAGTAATGGTGTCTTTTTTTCTTGTTCATTCTTCATAGTTTAATTCTCATGTAATTATATATATTTTGAGGTTTTCAGGTTTATATATTTTCAGGTTTTCTTTGCTTTAGCAATTGCAACAATTGGAATTTCATAGATAAGTGCAAGCGGTTCTGATACCAACAAAGCTAATGTAATACCTTGAAAGCTCTGTACTCAATGAAATAAGAATTGTCACCTTTTCAGGGAAATTTGAGTACAGAACGAATTTAGCCTCATTTTAGGGCCAAATTCAGATAACTCTAAACCCTCATTCAGTGACTCATATGAACCTAAAACGACCTGAAACGAAGTGAGGGGACATGAACTAACAAGTTGGACCACACATCCAAAAATTAGCCCAATTGGCCAAAATTAGGGTTTTGCCCTACAATGGGATCCAGCTTAGGAAAGAACTGAGAATAAGGGTA
>JAJIYU010003146.1:0-27853 GCA_030144865.1 Tinospora cordifolia | reverse complement strand
CCAAAATGTGAATTTGCACTATTGAATTTATTCTAAGGCATGTGGTATTGAAAAATAGAAAGTCAAGTGTGTGTCGCTTGTAAAGTAACTCGTCCCAACTCGCCAAATGGTCAGGTCCGCCATCCAAATATGGCGGTTATGTCCAAAACTCAAGGAATTGGGGGTTGGGGGTGTTGCATCAAGAATCATAAAATGTAACACCCCATGCTTTAGTATCTTTAAGTATTGGACATAACCACTATTCTCTTGACAGTGGACTTAACCAACTGGTGGGTCGGGCAGGTATTACTTTACAAGTGACACACACTTGTTCTTCTCTTTTTCAATATCTCGCGCCTTTGTATAAAAATTCAAGAATACAAAATTTTCACTTTAATAAAATCAATGCCAATTAAAAGAGATAAGGAAATTCAAACTATTTTATTCATAATAGAAAACTTTTTAAAAAACTAATTATTACAATGGAAAACTTTAAAATACTTTTCAGTAGAAAAGATTTAACTTTGGGCAACATGCCCTTAAAAATTCTAAAAATAATAAGGTTGAAACTTTCTAAGAACTATCCATGTTCAGCTGCTTCATAGGTTTCACATTTCTAAAAAAAATAGAAAGTAAGGAGTGAGCACATAGCCCAGTGGATCCTTTTCAAACAACCATCTTTCATATTCAAACTTATAACACAATCATAATTCAAACACTTGCAATCATTAAGCGTTCCAAACAACAATTTGTTGAAGTCGAGTCTCAGACCAAAAGGGCTTTTAATCCCTTAATGCTCTTAACTAAGGAAACGGGGCCCACTCGACACAACCTGTTCGTGGCACGTGTCAGCATCAACTCGTTACACGTGGTGACTCACAAGGTACTGTGGTACACGACCCTCAAGTACTTAGGTCTGAAGACCATATAACCTAACTCATATGAAAAGAACATCTATAGCGTCGCCTTGACCACTATGATGGTACGTGGTTATTATCACCATCGTCTCAGCTTAACTCTCATATCATGATCTCAAAAAATAAATTTCAGAATATGAAATCAAACTAAAATTCAGAATATACATAATCAATTCATGAAACACTCATAAAACATGTATCATACTTTAATTTAAAAGCCTAATCATGATACTAACATGGCATGGATGATATAGTTGCTTAAACATGAATCAAAACAGAAGAACTAAAATAAACTCTTGAAATTTTAAAACTGAAATTGAAAATCTTTGATTTCAGTGAAAAACACACACAAACAATGAGTATGCCATAAATTTAAATAAGAACAGAAGGGTGTTCTAGAAATCACTTCCACCTTGTAACGCTTTCTTCAAAAATTTCTGCAGCAATTCCCCCACATACTAGTGCCAACAAAGATCACCCTAATTAATTCTCCAACCCAAGAGAAAAACTTCTCACACACAAAAGAGAGGAAATAAAGGTGAGAAGAGGTGCCACGAAGAGGGCTTAGAGGAAATTTTAACTCTTATTTTTGGAATGAGGGAAGTGAGAGCCTAGGGGCGTTTATATAAATTTTCAAAGGGGGAAAAATAGAAACTTTTAAGTTTTTCTTGGAGTAAAATACCTAAATTCTCTAGAATTTCGTATTTCCTAATTATAAGAAGAAAATAAGTGTTTTCAACTTTTTTTTCGAAATTTAAAAATCAAAATGTGGTATTTATCTCAATTTTTTTTGTTAATTTCGACGAATTTTTCATCGATTTTTTTGCATTTTTTTGGCACATTGGATCGTCCTCGAGACATGCACACGGATTAGATCAGAGGGTCGAGATTGGCGTGCGCGGAGTCGCACCGTGCGACTTCGCGATCGGGATTTTGTGGCTTTGATCGCGACCGTCCGATTGTCTTTGATCATCACTGTCCGTTCAATCTTCATTATCCTGTGCGCTTGGGCGTTGGTGCGGATCGTCTTGCAGCCGTCGGATCGCGAAATCAGATTCAGATCGACGATTTGTTGCCGTTGGATGCGTTTTGAGTTATATTTATATGATTTTCAGCCAAATTTCATGTTCTATTTTTTGATTTTTGCCAAATCTTAATCCAAATTGACTTTCTAATCTTGTTTTCATAAAAAATTGCACATATCCTTGTATTTTTTGGCTATGATATCCCATGATATACATTATATTAATATATTTTCTTTCAAAAATCCATTAAATTGATTTTATTCCTTATTTGACTAAACTAGGACTTACCAAAATTTTCATTCGTCAATTCCATATAATTCTCTAAATAAATTTTTAAATTTCATACGAATTTTCGAGATGTTACATAAAATAAGAGAAATAAATTTTAGAATATATAACAATCTAAAAATCAAAGCATAAATCATCCAAAAACATGCATTATACATTGAAATATACCTAAACATGGTACTAGGCATGGCATGGATTCATGAATGCTTAAATCATGCTCATGTGCTAGATAAAAACTGAAATCATAATTAAATTTCTAAAATTGAAATATGAATGATTTCTTAAAACTAAACATGCAATAAACAGGCAAGTTTGATGTAAATCCAACAAAACTTCCTTACTCCAATGTCTAGCACTTCAAAGATAACTCAAGAACACTCAATTAAACACTCAAACAGTGAAAAATACCTCAAGATCACTCAAGAACACAAGGGTTGCCAAGAAGAAGGCTAGAAAAAGCTAAGAAGGGAAGTGTCAACTCTTTGCTTTGGGATAAAGAATAAGTGTGCACAAAGGTGGTTTATATAGTTTTTCAAGAGCACAAGGGGGGCTATTATTTGGCATCTTTAATTAGGGTTTCCTCACATATGACGGCTAGGGTTGTTGCTCATAACGAAAACATAGAGGATGGCTTGGGTTTTGTTAAAAATATGATGGTAATCTCTTCACATGGTGCCAAGATTGGAGCATTTTGGATTTTGGAAACTTTCTTATTCTTGGTTTTTGGTTTCTTCTTTGTGTGTGTGACGACTAGGGTTTCATGATTCACCATTTAGACACTTCTAAATTAGGGTTGGTCACATGTGCGCACACACACACATGGACCAACTTTGGGCATAGCGCACATGATCAAAGTGTGGTGTACATGAGATAATTCTCTATGGTTTCTCATAGATGTGGTACACTTGATCATTTGCATGGCACATGAGATCATTCTACATGATTCCAAACAAGGGAAATGTCCCATTGATGTTGGATAGGGTGAGGGTATGCATGATCATGGTGTACCACCCATGTGGTTTGCACGTGTTTAGGGGTGGCCATAATTTATAGGTCCACATAAATTTAATAAAAATTTATATCTCATTATTTACCAAGATTTAAGGACTTTATCATATATTTTTGTGTTTATAATAAAATAATGCACATTTCCAAACTACAATTTGGCCAGGTTGACCCTCATTTACTTTCCTAATTTAGACTCCACTGAAGGGTATTAAGCAAATGAAATTCAAATTTTGGCCAATTGAGCTGATTTTTGGATATGTTGTCTAGTTGATTAGTTCATGGCATCTTGTATCATTTCAGATTGTTCTGAGGTCAAATGATACACTAAATAGGGTTTGGACTTGCTAAATTTAACCCTAAAATGGACCGATTTTCATTTCTCACCCAAATTACTGGGTATTACAACAATCTATCTGTACTGGTATTAGTCTAACTAGTCCATCCCCAAATCACGTCATAGCCATAAAATGGTAAGGTGCATAGGTCAACTGATATGAGTTTATCCCCAAACCTTAAGTCACAACTACACATTCTTTTTGAGGTAATAGTGGTCTATATTGGTGTGGAGTCATCAAAGTTATGGGTAGTAATTTTGTCACAAGTCGTAACCTATTAGCTAGTTCTTTAGAAATAAATGATTTCGAGGCATCCAAGTTAAATAACAGTCTTACATCAACATTCTGGCCTGGTTCTCACATGACCCTGATTTTGTCCTTGATTGGCGTTCTGTTATTGCTACCTACTGTAAGGACGACCGTTCTGACCTCCTCGCTGTGATGGTTGTGGCTGATGAGTCTGAACAGGTGCAATTGGGCAATTTCTGGCAATATAACCCTTCTGCCTACACACATAGCACAATCTTTGTCTCCTTGCCTGTTCCTTAGATTCGTCCATGGTTTGCCCCTATTTCTGTGGTGTTTTCTCACCACTCTTGCTTTTCTTTTAAGCCCTTTGATCTTTTTCATTCCCATGACTCTTGTTCTTTTCCCTCATCCTTTGTTCCAGGTTGAGCTCTTGTTCTAGTGCTAGAGCCTTTTCTAAGACATCTCTGTATGTCTTTAGGCCCAGAGTCCTTACTATCTTTCAGATCTCCATCTTGAGACCTTGTGCAGAACAATTGGCCTCCATTTTCTCTTCCCTAATCAATTTTGGTAAGAATTTGGCCAGTTTAGTGAACTTCCTTTCATATTCAACCACTATTAAGTCTTTTTGATTCAACTTGATGAAATCTTCCTATAGCTTCTTAGAGTCACTTTAGGAAAGAACTTTTTATAAAAGATCTCTGTGAACTGTTCCCAATTCATCTTCTCTAGTTTTTGTTTCGTTCATACTATCATGACTCTAGATTTATGTCTTTAGGTTCTCGATTTGTTCAGTGGCCTATCAGTTTATGCTTCTAAGTTCCTTTTGTCCTTGGGTACAATATTTGGTTTTATACGACATACATATAAACAAGTAAGGCATGCTTTCAAACAATCATATAATCATGCAAGTTCACGCTAGCATAACAAAAGTCCAAGTTTCCATCTAAGCTTTCAGGTTCGAGTGTC
Source organism: Tinospora cordifolia (assembly GCA_030144865.1). Classification (NCBI taxonomy): domain Eukaryota; kingdom Viridiplantae; phylum Streptophyta; class Magnoliopsida; order Ranunculales; family Menispermaceae; genus Tinospora; species Tinospora cordifolia. The sequence goes on along the minus strand of JAJIYU010003146.1, from coordinate 23,086 downwards.
ACATACCACTCTAGCCCTTCCACTTAAACTTCACTCAAAAAATTGCCACACCCAATCAATTTTGCAAATGTCTCGACAACTAAGGTTTCTTGAGCCCTACTATACCTAACTTTCCCATACCGGCCAAACATAGGAAAACAAGTTTTTCCAAAGTCCCTGATTATTCACCAAATATGGTCCATTATTCTCAGAGTCTAAGCTTCCTCCATAACCCCAAATTCCTATGTGTCCTATACCACATAAAAACCAGAGATACAAAATCTTTCTGATCTCGTGTCCTGACCAAACAAGTGTTTCATTTTTCACATGTTTTCAGTTTCTAACCTATGTCCTTAAAGTTTTATTTAGGTTTTGATCCACTGTGCTACCCTTGGATAATCTCAGTTCCCACCTAAGGCCTTTTTGCTTGACCCAGGGTTTCAATCTGGTTGGAAAGTTCCTCTATTGAGCTATTCGCCATTGTCTAGTCAAGATACCATCTTTGGCATCTTTTTCGAACTCGAGTAAGTTTTTTTCCATAAATTTCGACCTTCTAATTTTCTTTAATAGAAAGTAAGAGTATTTTTCAACTCCGACTACTCATATGAGCTGGTGGGACAACCTCCAGATTGGGTAGTGAGATTGATGTCTGCATAGCAACTACACTTTTTCAAGCAAGATAACCCATCTCCCTTTGAATGTTTAGTTTTACTCGAGACAAGACTTATCCACTATCAACTCAACTTGTAGTCTTTGCATTTGAACAAAACATATATTTCCTTTTTGAAAACACTTTCCAAAATAGTTTTCAATTTAAAAAATAGAAGGTCGGGCATCCTAATTTCAACTCAAAGCACAGATCAAACTTAGTTGAATTAATACTTTCTAAATCTGATACTACGTATAAGATTAAACTTTCTAATTCAAGCCCAATAACTAATGTTTAGGCTCGACTTTCTAATTCTTGCCCAGCAACTAATGTTTAGGCTCTAATACCGCACTTGTAACACCCCAACCCTTGAGATTTTCAATTGGATTCATCCACAAGGTAGACTGGGTCAGTGCTATGTTATAAGGACACAACTTACCTTTCTAATTTCTTTGTCCCAATTCTTATTGAACATTATGAGTACACAACCCAATTTATTTAATTTAATTTAATAAGACAACATAAAGAGATAAAAAACCTTTTCTTTATTCATTATTTGAATTAATTGAGACAAGTACACAACTTCAATTTAAACTATTAAAAGAAAGAGAGTACATAACTGTAAAATAGAAACTATTTCAGCGGAAGATAACTTATTCAACACTTGGGCAACATGCCTTTATATTATAAATAAAAATAGAAACTTTCTAAAAATAAGCGATCCAAATCCTTAGCAAGCTTCATCATGTAATTCAATTTCCTAAAAAGATAAAAGAGGAAGAATGATAATATAGCCCAGTGGATCATTCTAAAACAACCAAGTTATTAATTCAAACTAATAACACATTCAAACTCAAACACTTGCATACATTAGGCATTTCAAACATTTTCTTATTTTCAATTGTATGTTAGACTAAAAGCGGGTCCAATCCCTTGATGTTCTTATTAAAATACCTTCCCATGAGTGGAAAGATAATTCTTTATGTCACATTCCCTTGGATTTAGGGTCCCTTGTCCATATTCCAAGTATTTTGTGTTACACCCATATATACACAATATATGCAACTCATATTTACATAGTATATGTAAAGAACATCCATAGTATCCCGTTGGATCACTATGACAGCACATGATTCTTAATATCAACGTCTTTTATTTGAATTCTCATAATCATGAATCATAAAAGAATTAAAATTCAGCATATTATCATCATAAAAGCATAAAAACATCACTTGTATGCATCATATCTCAAAATCAACCTAAGCATGGCATGTTTTATGAATGCTTAAACATGACATATATATCAAATTGAAAATTAAATAATTTGAATGGACTGAAATTGAAATATGTACGATAACATATTTTAAAACATGCATAAACATGATATTAAATCAAACTAGTAAAGAGGGGGTTTTTGAAATCACTTCCACCTTGTTTTGAAATTTTAATTGTATAAATCAGAATTTTAGCAGCACTTCCACCCTTTAAGATGTCTAGAATCTCAAGATCACTTAAAAATTAAAAACTTTACACTCAAGAACTCTCAAGAACTCTTAAGAATTGAAAAGAGGTGCCAAGAGAGAGGCTAGAGAAAGCAAGAGGAATCTTATCAACTCTTACTTTGGGATGAAAAGAACGGTGCTCATGCTTGAGTTTATATAGAGTTCTAATAGGCATGAATTGGCAAGTTTGGAGTGTCTTCATTGTAAAAACCTTTCTAAAACTCTTTTCCTTTCCATTTTATTTGTTTCCTATGCATAAGAATTAGTAGGTAAAGGTTTTAGAAGTTGCTAATACATTCTTTTGGGTTGATTCCATTTTAGAAACTTTCTAATTCTCTATTTTATTTGTTTTCCAAGTACATATATTAGTAAGTAACTATTTTAGAGGTTGCTAATACATTCTTTTGAGTTGATTTCATTTTAGAAACATTTCTAATTTTTTATTTTCCTTGTTTCCTAAGTACATATATTAGTAAGTAGTTATTTTAAAAGTTGTTAATGCATTCTTTTGAGTTGATTTCATTTTAAAAACCTTTCTAATTTGGTCTCTTGTGCACACATGCTCATGGTATGTTTCTAATTTCATTTTGATCAAATGAGACTTGCTAATTCTATAATTTGAATGAAATTCTCATTTATCATTTAGGCCTCAACATAAATATACCTTAATTTTCATATAATTGTAAGGAATTAATTTATCTTTATTTATTTATATAACACTTTGAATTTATTTCTCATTTATTTATATAATGTTTTTGAACGGAATTTGCTAATTTTTGTAACCCAAATATATCATTTAATTATTCTACTTATTTTATATTTCTAGTTAAATATTAAACTACATTATAATATTTAGCAACTCTTCTGATTTGATTTTTTTTAAATACCCAACCTTTCTGTATATTTATTTGTACACTAAAATTTTTTCAAGCTTCCCTCAATTCTCATTTTGGCTATAATTTAAAATATACATAGTTTTGTTTCATAAAATTTTCAAGGATCAATATTTATTTATTTCATTTAATTGAATTTCGTACAAAATTTTCGGGGTATTACAGGTATAATGTCCTACTGTTTGTTATATTTCACGTTTAGATGTTAAAACTCAACGAATCGCAAAAACACACCATTTTTGTTTGAAACCAATGCTATCTATGGCGTCGACTTAACATCAGTTGAGTGATAATTGCTTGTTTTGGGCAAACCAATACACAGAAAGAGCTTAAGGTATCTCGCAAAGTGAACGAAGTAGGGGACAAACAACAATAGGTATAAAAATATCTCCCTCGACATAATTTTTATCTCAGTCTTAGATTTAGTTCATTAAAACCATAATGTATGCCCAAAAAGGAACTAGAAACGATAATAGATGCATGAAAGTGTGGTTTATGGGAGAACAACTGCAATAGTGGTAACATTTCACGTTACCACCTAGTGTGATTAGGACCGTGAGAGTTGCATGGTAACTCCCAAAATACTGTGGTAACATGTTATGGATTTGTATTTTTGAGTCTCTTGCACACATGGGTAACCCATTTACTTGTCATATAACATATGGACTAATAAATAATTATTCTACGAATTTAAAACACCATGAATGATTACTGATGAGGATCATATACTAAACTACAAGGTTAAGGATTTTAAACCATCAAAACGCAAGTTAAAACACGAGGAGCAAAGTAACAAGTGAAAATGACTATACTCTCTCTTTAATGTTATTTAGTCTTGAATGTGAAGCATGATTGTGTGATTAATGTTTTATGATCTTAGAACATGCTAGGGATGTTATAATGCTTGATTGTATGATTGTTGTAGTACCCCAAGTCTGAGAATACTAAAAAAAAGAGAAAAATTACTGAAATTACACGATTACTGCAGTACCCATTTCTAGGATCGTAGTAATGCGTCAGGTGTGTGAAAAAAAGTTCTGCGCAAGTATTGTGGTATTGTTTGCCAATACCGTGGTACTACAATTAAAAACTCAAAAATTTTGGCAAAGAAGTGGTACCACGGTGCCACGATACAATACCATAGTATTGCTATTTGAAAACTCAAAATTTTGGGCGTAGAGTGATGCCGTGTGATACCTCAAGTCCTCGAGTTCTTATTTGGACTTAACTAGAAAGTGGGTTCAGGCTAGTATTACTTTACAAGTGACTCACACTTGACTTTCTAATTCTTTTATCCCAAGTTTGGTTGAATATTTAGAGTACTTAACTCACTTAGATTTAAATAATTAATCCAACAAGACAAAACAATTAGAAATAAAAGAAATCTTCAACATTCTTAATTAATTTCATAAAAAGGAAAGAGTACATAACTCATATTCAAACTACAACAGAATATTCAAATTTCGGGCAACATGCCCTTACATTAAAATAGAAACTTTTTAAATAAAATATCCTAGCTATTGTCATGCTTCTTCAATGTGATCAATTCCCTGAAAAGTTAAATTAGAAAGGGTGAGTACAAAGCTTAATGGATCATTCAAAAACAACTAAATCATTATTTCAAATCAATAAGACATCCAATTCAAACACTTACAAGCATTACGTGATTCAAACAATCAATTATTTTCAGTTGCAAATTAGACTGAAAAGGGTCAACATTGATGAAGAGGCATTCCTTTAAGTCAAACTTCATTGGACTTAGGGCCTAACCCATATTCTAAGTATTTTGGGACATCACCCATATGAACTAATCGTATGTAAAGAACACCTACATCAATCCCTGTTGATTACTATGACAATACGTAGTTCTTATTTTTATTCATCTTTCTTTAATCAAATATATATGGATCATTAACTAAATTACATAAATTCAGCCTGACCATCACATTGACATCAAAGACATGAAATGTTACATAACATGCATCATTCTTTAAAATATACCTAAGCATGTGAGATCTAAGTATGGCATGGTTTAATGATGATTGAACATGACATATATACTAAACTGAAATTAAAATATGCATGAAAAATTAAATCTACACATGTGTGAACATCTAATTAATTTAAAATAACAAAGTAGAAGTTTAGAAATCACTTCCACCTGAATTGAGTCAAAATTCAGAAATTCGGCAGCATTTCAACACTTCAACACGTTCAAACCCTCAATAACACTCAAGAACTGAGTTGTTCACACTCAAGAACACTCAAGAACACTCAAGAATTAAAAAGAGGTGCCAAGAGAGAGGCTAGAGAAAAAAAAAGGATCTTACAACTCTTGCTTTGAGATAAAGAGAATGAGAGCACAGGGGTCCTTTATATAGATTTTCAGTGAGCATAGGGGGGACGATTTCAGAGTGTTCACACTAGCCACTTTCCTTCTCTTGTGTGGACGTTTTGAGTAAGTGGCTTGGGACCACCTTCTTTTGTGTGTCAAAATGGGCAATGGAATCTTCTCTTTCTTGTTTGGTTTCTGTCTCATGTGTGAGCACAATTTTGGGCATTGCAATGCATGGAAGTTTTCTATTTTGTTTCCTTGTGCACAGTTTGGGCAACATTTGGATTCTTTCCAATCTAATTTCTTTTCATGGCGCACCAAATCTAGGAAGATTTGGCAACTTCTACTCTTGTTTGTCTCTTGTGGGTGCACACAAGATTTTGATGATTTTGGGTATTTTGCATGGTTTGGACTTTTTTTTGAGTGTGTGAGAAACTTTCTAAGTGTAGTTTGTTCTCTTTTGGCATCATGGACCAATCATGTGATACCTTTTCTAATAGAGCTCATGGAAACTTTCTATTTTCTCTTTTATGCACACACATGAGCAACTTTCTATTTTGGAAAACATTTCCTTTTGGTGTCATGTGTGAGCATGGAAGTTTCTATTTTTCCATGCCTTCCTTACTCTTGTTTCCTTGGTACGTCATAAGCATACATTAGGGTGTATATGATCATGGCATCTTAGCAATTTCTAATATGGTTCACCCATGATTTCAGATGTCCCTTTGTGAGCATAGGAAACTCTCTAAGTTATTTTCTAGTTTACACATTGGGAGCTTTCAAATTTGGTTCTTCTTGTGGGCGTCATGGATGAGTAAGGAAAACTTTCCCATTTCATTGTTCTTGTGCATCAAGGACTTTAGTGTGCACATAACACCCAGAAACTTCTATTTTGGTCTCTTTGTGGTGTGCACAAGATTTGGTAATATGACTTTGGGAAAACTTTCTATTTTGTTTTCCTTGTGCACATATGTGAGCAACATGGTTTTGAGACTTTCCAATTTTCCATCTTTCCTTTTTCCCTTGGGTTTCTATTTTGGTCTCTTGTACATAGATGTTCATGGCATATTTTTAAATTCGTTTTTGATCAAATGAGACTTGCTAGTTCCATAATTTGAATGAAATTCTCATCTATCATTCAGGCCTCAACACAATTATACCTCAATTTTCATACAATTGTAGGGAATTAATTTATCTTTGTCTCATCTCATATCGCTTAGACTCTTTAGAGTAAATGGACTTCTATCAAATTAATTATGCAAATAATTGAAGGGAATCATTTCATTTCATTTCGTAACAATTTTTCAGAGCATCACATACCACAGTCTTGGGATGTGATATTGTGATTGAAAACAATCCCAATACCGCTGTACTAGGATACGATACCGCAGTATTGCGATTGAAGACCAAAAATAGAAGATTTGGGATGCAGAATCATCTATATGTATGTGCACAAAAAAACCCTAATCCCACAAACTCATTATAGGAAACCCTAATCATGTTGTTCCTCCCCATAGCCATGCACTCCTCCCCAAAATAAAACCAGCAAACCTAGACGACCTTTTCATCTTTTTACACACATTCTGAATCAATGTTGATCAATTCCAACGTTTCTTGGCTATGTCACAAGCCAAGAAAAAGAGAAGAACGCTACAGTCACTTTCTAGAGCCCTAGACCCATGCCAAGACACGTTGCAAGAAACCTAAATTCGTTGGAACCATTCTGTGTGAGGCCAACGAAAGGAACACCGAGCAAGGATAAGTTATAATGTCTTGCTGTATGTTATATTTCATGTTTAGATGTTAAAACTCAACGAATTGTAGAAACACACCATTTTTGTTCGAAACTAATGCTATCGATAGCTGTTTAGCATTAGTTGAGTGATAATCGTTTCTTTTGGGCTTACCAGTACACAGAAAGAGCTTAAGATATCCCGCAAAACGAACGAAAGCAACAATAGGTATAATATCCCCCTCGACATAATTTATATCTCAGTTCGTAGATTTAGTGTATTAAACCATCTGGTATGCAGAAAAAGGAAACATAAACGAAAATAGAAGCACAAAAGTGTGGTTTCTAGGAAAACATCCATAGTACCACGGTAACATTTTAGGTTACCGCGGTAGTGCAATTAGGACCGTGAGAGTGCCGTAGTAACTCAAAGAATGCCACGGTAACATGTTTCAGATTTGTATTTTTGAGTCTCTTATACACTTGGGTAACCTATTTACTTGTCATATAACATATGGACTAATAAATTGTAATACCCTGAAAAATCTTGTACTTAATGAAATGAGAAATTCAATATCAATTTGATGAAATTTGGGTAAGAAATGGAATTAGGTCCATTTATATGCCAATTTAACAGGTCCAAAATCTCATTTAGTGACCCTTAGGACCTCAGAATGACCTAAAATTTTATGAGATGACATGAACTAATTAACTAGACAACATATAAAAAAAATCAGCCAATTGGCCAAGAATTGGGCTTTTATTTGCCTAATACCCTTCAGTGGAGTCTAAATTGGGAAAATAAATGAAATGAAGATCATCCTAGTCAAAAAATTGTTTAAAAATATGTATTAGTCTATCATGAACACAAAAATATAGATTAAAGTCCTAAATTCTTCTCATATAAGGAGATATGAATTTTTATTAAATTCATGTGGACCCATGAATGCATCACCACCCACAAATGATCAAGTGCACCATAGCCCATACACCCCAAAATCCACCACATGTGTGAGTATGAGTGTGCACACATGTGAAAGAACCTAATTAGAAGTTTCTACAAGTTTAATCCATGCTTACAAGGGAACCCTAGTCGTCACACACAAGAAGAAACCAAAGAAACAAGAACAAGAAAGTTTTCTAAACCCAAAAACACACTATCTTGGCACCAAGTGTGAGGATTACCATCATATCCTTGAACTTCAAACCCTAGTCGTCCCCTTGTGATTTGTGTGCAAACCAAGCCATCACACACGAGGGGAAACCCTAATCAAAGTTGCCAAGACTATGGTCCCCTTGTGTCTTGAAAAATCTATATAAACCCCTCTTATGCACACTTATTCTTTATCCCAAAGCAAAGAGTTGACACTTCCCTCTTTGCTTGTTCTAGCCCTCTTCTTAGCAACCTCTTCTCACCCTCTTATGTTCTTGAGTGATTTTTATTGGGAAGTTAGGATTTTAGATTTCTTTTACATTCTTGAAGTTGTTGGTTTTCTTGAAGTGCATAGAAGTTGCCTTCTTAAACCCTTTTTCATATTTAAGCTATTAGCATGTCCATTTCGATTGATTTGTTTTTTTGAAAATTTTTAATGTTTAGTTTTAGTTTTCTATTCCCATTCATGCAATGTTTCAGATTCAAAAATGTTTAAGATCATGCCTATTTTTATGATCATTCATGGAAGTATCATGTTTAGGGATGATTTCCAAGTTTTGGTGCATGATTTTGAATGATGAATTAGTTGGTTCATGTGTTTTCAAATTCTGAAATTATTTCCCAGTTTATTGCATGATCTGAAATATTATTATTATTTCTTGAACATGAGATCTAAGATGAGGAAAAATAGTGATATAAAACACGTACCATCATAGTTGTTTGAGTAACACTATGGGTGTTCTTTTCTTATAATTAGTTCATGAGGTTGATAATACCTAAGTGATTGGTTGGTGGGTTAGAATCACTAAGTCCAAAGTCTAATGAAATAGACTAAGAAATGTCATATTTCACTCTAAGGAGTTACTTAGTTGAGAACATCAAGGGTCGAAAAACTCTTTTGGTCTAAATTACGACTTACCCAATCTAAATGCTTGAAACGCTCTAATTCTTGAAAATTGGTTGAAATATGTATGTGTTAATGTCTTGAATATGATGATAGTTGTTTAAGATTCACTGAGCTTTGTACTCACTCTTCCTTTAACATTTTTTTAGGAATTTGAACTTGTGAAGAAGAATGTGGGATGCCTCCCTTTTTGTGTCCTTTTATCTTGAAATTTTCTATGTAGGGCATGTTTGCCCACTTATGTCTTTAATTCTGCTGTAGATATTTTTATATACTCTTCTTTATGATTAAATAAAGAGTATGAATTTCTTTTTATCTCTTATAATGTAGACTTGTACATTTTTTAAGGCATGGAATATTGGAATTAGAAAGTCAAGTGTGTGTCACTTATAAAGTAACACCGGCTCGACCCGCCATCTAGTTAAGTCCATTAGCTAAATGGGTAAGTGCATTAACTAAATGGTTAAGTCCAATTAGGAACACAAGGGTTGAGGTGTTACAAAGGTGGTATTAGAGCCACTTTGTGTGTACCGGAGGTGTGAATCTCGAGGACGAGATTGTTCCCAAGAGAGGTGGATTGTAATATCCCACATTGGTCCGATTCTAGGGGGATTACTGGGCTAAATGTGCGTTCGAGGGTGTCTCATTGTGCCTAGCACTTTTGGGAGACTCAGGTTCGAGTCTTGCCAAGAACAAAACCCTACACCCAGTCAGTAGCGGCTAAGGTGGGGACAATATCAGTACTTAATGGGCCCGAGTTATTACATTGGGTAACCCTTTAAGAAAGTCTATTGCAGTGTTATCCCATTTCCATTCAAGAATATGGAGAGCTTGTAACAATCTAGAAGGCTTCCTATGTTCTTCCTTCACCTACTGATAGGTTAGGCACTTTGAGACATACTTGCTTCTATCTCTTTCATTCCTCTACACCAATACATCTTTCGAAGGTTCTGATACATCTTATTACCACCTGGATGCATTGTATACTTAATCTGATGTGCTTTATCAATATGGTTTTTCTACTTTGCCCACTCTCCAGTATACAAATTCTATTTCTGAGTCTTAGAACATTCTCTGCATCCATCTTAAAATTTGTATGCTTGCTGTGTTCAATGCGTTCGATCAGATTTGTGATCCACTTATCTTGCCTCTGTTCATCTCTGATTATTAAATTTCATGCTCAAGGCATCTAGTTATCTTTCCCAAGATAGTATGGTAGTTGGAAATCATAATCTTTAAAAAATTTCATCCATCTGCACTGCCTGATATTTAACTCTTTCTGAGTGTAGATATACGTTAGACTCTTGTGATATGAAAAAATATCAAATCTCTCACCATAAAGATACTGTTTTCAGATCTTTAGCGCAAATATAATAGTTGCTAATTTTAGGTCATGTGTTGGATAATTTTGTTCATAAATCTTCAGTTGTCGCGAGGCATACGCAATAACCTTCCCTTCTTGCATCAGTATTGCACCCTATCCATTTTGCGAAGCATCTCTATACAAAACATTTCCAACACCATGTGTAAGAATAACTAATATGGAGGTTGAAGTTAATCTCTTATTTAATTCTTGGAATGTTATTCACATTTCTTAGCCTAACTGAACTTGACTCCTTTTCTAGTTAATTTGGTCATAGGTTCAACTAACTTTGAGAAATCTTGAATGAACCTCCAATAATATCCAGTTAAGCCCAAAAAACTTCTGATCTTTGTGACTGTCTTGGGTTGCTTTTAGTCTGTGACAACCTCCACCTTTTCAAGATCTACCAAGATGCCTTTAGTTGAAACTACATGGCCAAGGAATTTGACTATCTTCATCCAAAACTCACATTTACGAAACTTGACATATAGTTAATTCCTTCTAAGTGTCTCCAATACAATCTTCATATGTTCTTAATGCTCTACTTCTAACTTGGAGTACATTACTATATCATTTACAAATACCACCATGAACTAATCAAGGTATTGCCTGAATACTCTATTCATTAGATCTATGAATGTTGCTAATGCATTGGTTAAACCAAATGGCATCACTGTGACCACGAAGTGCCCATACCAAGTTCTAAAGGTTGATTTGTGTTTGTTGACTCTTAAATTCTCAACTGATGATATCTTGACCTAAGATCAATCTTAGAGAAATAAGTTGCTCTCCTCAATTGATCGAATAAGTCATCTATCCTTGACAAGGGATACTTATTCTTTAATGTCGCTTGATTTAACTTCCGATAGCCGACACGCAAGCTCATGGATCCTTTTTCCTTTACAAACAACACCGGAGCTCCCCATAGTGACTCACTTTCCTAATGAATCCTTTTTCTCAAAGTTCGTCTAGCTGAGTCTTCAATTCTATTGGTGCCATTCTGTAAGGAGGAATGACTATTGGATTAGTTCCAGAGTGAACTTCAATCTTGAACTCGACTACTCTATTCGATGGTAGTTTTGGTAGTTCATTTGGAGATACAACTTCATAATCTCAAAGCACTACTAGGTTATGGATTTTCTTTTGTTGTTTAGTGTCCTCTAATAATTTCTTAAAATCTGAAATCATATCTATCTTAAAGCTTAACTCCTTCTTGTCCTTGTACTTCTTTTCCGTGCCTTCTTGAATCCTCCACCTTAAAGATTAGAACTAAATTCATACTAGATGATTCTAAGTGTGGCCTTGCTTCTTTGTACCATGGTAGAAGAAAGAAATACTGCAATAATCAGAATACATGAGTGAAAAACAAGAAGAGGAACACAAGCACGCATTACTACAGCAAGGTACTGCAGTAACTAGAATGGAACATAGAAGAACTGTCAAAGTGGTAGAGTATGTACCATGGTAACCATAATGGATTGAAGAAGTAACATTACAATACTGCAGTAGAGTATGGCAATAATAGAATGTGAATACAGAAACATGGAAGAAAACAATAGTACTGCAATGAGGTACTGTACCAACTAGGAAGCAATGAAGTATAGGAATTATTGTAACACCCCAACCATCGAGGCTTTCAATTGGATTTATCCATAAGGCAGGCTAGATCGGTGTTATATTACAGGCACACAACTTGACTTTCAAATTCCTTTACCCCAATTCTTATTGAACATTATGAGCACACAATCCAATTAATTTAATTTAATTTAATAAGACAACACAAAGAGATAAAGAACCTTATCTTTATTCATTATTTGAATTAAATAAGAAAAGTAAATAACTTGAATTTAAACTATTAAAAGAAAGAGAGTACATAACTCTAAAATAGAAACTATTTTAGCGGAAGTCTAACTTATTCAAAACTTGAGTAACATGCCCTTACATTAGAAATAAAAATAGAAACTTTCTAAAAATAAGCGATCTAAATCCTTAGCAAGCTTCATCATGTAATTCAATTTCCTAAAAAGATAAAAGAGGAAGGGTGAACACATAGCCAAATGGATCATTCTAAAAACAACCAAGTTACTAATTCAAACTAATAACACATTCAAACTCAAACACTTGCATACATTAGGCATTTCAAATAGTTTCTTATTTTCAATTGTATGTTAGACCGAAAGGGGGTCTAATCCTTTGATGTTCTTATCAGAATATCTCCCCATGAGTGCAAAGACAATTCTTTATGTCACATTCTATTGGATTTAGGAACCCTTGCCCATATTCCAAGTATTTTGCACTACACCCATATACACACAGTATATGCAACTCATATACACATAGTATATGTAAAGAACAACCATAGTATCATTTTGGATCACTATGAGAGTACGTAGTTCTTAATATCAAAGTCTTTTATTTGAATTCTCATAATCATGAATCATAAAAGAATTAAAATTCAGCATATTATTATCATAAAAGCACAAAAACATCACTTGCATGCATCATATCTCAAAATCGGCCTAAGCATGGGAAACTAAGCATGGCATGGTTTTATGAATGCTTAAACATGTCGTATGTATCAAACTGAAAATCAAATCCTGTGAATGGACTGAAATTGAAATATGTATGATAAATAGATTTTAAAACATGGATGAACATGATATTAATTCAAACTAGTAAAGAGGGGGTTTTTGAAATCACTTCCACCTTGTTTTAAAATCTTAGTTGCACAAATCAAAATTTTAGTAGCACTTCCACCCTCTAAGATGTCTAGTATCTCAAGAACACTCAAGAACTAAAAACTTCACACTCAAGTACTCTTAAGAATTGAAAAGAGGTGCTAAGAGAGAGGCTAGAGAAAGGAAGAGAGATCTTATCAGCTCTTGCTTTGGGATGAAGAGAATAGTGCTCTTGCTTGGGTTTATGTAGAGTTCAAATGGGCATGAATTGGCAAGTTTGGGGTGTCTTCATGGTAGAAATCTTTCTAAAACTCTTTCCCTTTCCATTTTTATTTGTTTCATACGCATAAGAATTAGTAAGTAAAGGTTTTAGAAGTTGCGAATACATATTTTTTGGCTCGATTTCATTTTAGAAACCTTTCTAATTCTCTATTTTACTTGTTTCCGAATCATGTATATTAGTAAGCAATTATTTTAGAAGTTATTAATGTATTCTTTTGAGTTGATTTCATTTTAGAAACCTTTCTAATTCTCTACTTTACTTGTTTTCCAAGCACATATATTAGTAAGTAATTATTTTAGAAGTTGTTAATATATTCTTTTGAGTTGATTTCATTTTAGAAACATTTCTAATTCTCTATTTTACTTGTTTCCCAAGCACATATATTAGTAAGCAATTATTTTAGAAGTTGCTAATACATTCTTTTGAGTTGATTTCATTTTAGAAACCTTTATAATTTGGTCTCTTGTGCACACATGCTCATGGCATGTTTCTAATTTCGTTTTTGATCAAATGAGACTTGCTAATTCCATAATTTGAATGGAATTCTCATTTATCATTTAGGCGTCAACACAATTATACATCAATTTTCATATAATTGTAAGGAATTAATTTACCTTTATTTATTTATATAATGTTTTTGAACAGAACTTGCTAATTTTTGAAACCCAAATATATCATTTAATTATTTTACTTATTTTATATTTCTAGTTAAATATTAAACTATATTATAATGTTCGGCAACTCTTCTAATTTGATATTTTTATTTAAATACCCAACCTTTCTATATATTTATTTGTACACTAAAATTTCTACAAGCTTCCCTCAATTAATTTTATTTCTCATTTTGGTTATAATTTAAAATATACGCAATTTTGTATCCCAAAAATTTCATAAAATTTTTTAGGATTTATTTATTTCATTTAATCGAATTTCATACAAATTTTTTTGGAGTATTATAACCTACCCTCTTTAGAAAGAATTTCGTCCTCGAAATTTGTACTCAATCACTCCGATATCATTTCCTCAGGTATTTCTAGTAAAAAGGTGTGGATACTTAGCCATCATTTCACTTTCTAGCTTCTAGGTGCTTCCTCAACTCCATGATATTTCTAGAGAATTTTGACCAAGGAAATATCTTTCGTTCTCAAGTTTTGTGTCTTGCGATCGAGGATCCTAACTACTGCTTCTTCATAAGTAGCATCATCTTGGATGTTTAACTCCTCCCAATGGATTATGTGAGAGAGATCAGGTTCACACTTTCTCAACATCAACACATGGAATGCGTTGTGTGCTGAGATCATTCGGTTTGGTAAGTTTAACTCATAGGCGCATTCTCAGATTCTTCTAAGTATCTTAAATGGACCGACGAATCTGGGTGATAGCTTCCCTTTGTATCTGAACCTTTTAATCCCTTTCTGAGGACTTATCCTCAAGAACATTTTGTTGCCTATTTGGAACTCTAGGGGTTTCCTTCTTTTATCTACATAACTCATTTGACGACTCTGGGCAATAGTTAACCTTCTATGTATCACTTTGACTTGGTTATTCATCTCTTCTACCAAATCTAGCCCAGTAAGTTGTAACACCTCGGATCCCGATTCTTTCCTTGTTGGTTCCCTTGGGCCGCATTCGCTCAGAATGCGCGCCCATTTGAACTGGGGAAGCCGTTGCCGCATTGTTTGCCGAGAGCCAGAGCGCTACTCCATCTATTCTCAGATTCTATTTCTTTCTTTCTGGTAATAATAAAATCACTTTAAAATTAACATGATTTTTTTTGAAATAACTTCTAAGTAAATGAAATGGATAAGTGCAATTTCAAATGAAATGAAAACATTGAGTTCAAATTTAAACAAATTAAAAATCTCCAAAATAATCCCAAAAGATTTAGTCACATGTAAAACGTTTATAACAAATGGAAAGAAAGGGGGCATATGCCCAGTTCGATCCAGTACTAAAAAAAAATGCACAGCAAACACTAACAACCTCCTCGACGAGGTTCCAAAATAACCAAGTCCTCTGCAGCGTCCGTTGACTAGTGCTATCTCAAAAATCACTTGAAAAAGAAAGGGGGTGAGCTCGAGAGCCCAGTGGATCATACTGCACATTACTAGCATTATTCAGACCAAAATACCAAATATACAAACACTTTCATTACATTAGGGCATTTTAAACACTTTATTGTTTTTTTTTGTTGAGTTAAGACCGAAAGGTTTATGGCCTCGGTGTCCCCCTCGTGGTCCGAGAGCAAATTTGGAGGTATCGCCCAAGGGCCGATTACCTTTCGGGACCCTGGCAGGGGCTTGAGGTCCAAAGTGACACCTAGGCTACCGCCAGTCTAGTTGAGGACATCCACGATGATACCCTAAGGCTGGTCATCGCGCCGGTACGTAGTTCTTTTTGCCTTAATTTTATCTTCTTTTGCTTTACAAAAAAATGTTTCAATCCACCACACCATAGCATGCACTAATCTATGCAATTAAAATTATATAAAATCATTCAAGCAATCTATATCTCTAGAAAGCACATAAGTGGACGTTATGATATCATGACAATCATTCCAATTAATAATCACTCAACAATAAATCCTAGCATACTCCTAAATGCACGATTAAAATAAACAATCATCATGTTTAGGATTAAAAATCCAAATAATAATAGAGAGTGCAGTAATCACACCCACATTTAACTTTTTTGGAGTCGTTCGTGCCTCTGCGTTGCCTCCACTATTCTTGATCTGAAATAAAAATCAAGATAATTTATTACTTTATTTTCAAGTTCCTTCCATTCACTCCAAAGTCCCTATTTCTGTTAAAATTTAGAATAATTAAAATTTCAATACATAAAAAATCCCTTAAAACGTTTTTTAACCTCTCAAACAAATATTTTCCACTTTCGTATAACAGTTCTAAATTTTTTTTGTATTTACATCGAGACCTCAATCATGTTTCTTTTTTTTTTTTATCAAAATCATCTGTTCATATTAAAAGTAACTCTATTACGAACAAAATAAGACCTTTCAATCTAAAATCCACACTAATCTCCTAAAAGTTAATTGTCACCTAAAATTATTTCCACACCTTCAAATTCCATCCCTCGTATTCATATTCAAAAACAAACAAACAAACAAACAAACAAACAAATAAATAAATAAAATAAAATAAAATAAAATAAAAATAAAAATAAAAATAAAAAAAATTATTTTGACTATGTCCAACCCAAAAATATAAGATTAATGAACATTTCTTTTTTGTTTTGTTTTTGTTTTTCAAATGTTTATTCAAAAATTTCCCACATAGATCTAAAAACACTAGTTCTAATAAAATTATTGAACGAAGCTTTAAAGCTTCACATATTAGTTCTAACAAGATATATTTCTCAACCATTTTTTTTCTATTGAAGGCTTAGATTTCCTAACTTCATTTTGCACATCTAAATCCACAGAAAATATGAAATAAATAAAATTTCAGCCATCAAAATCACAAAATTTATAAACTTTCCAACTAACAAAAATTTAGCCAAAAATATACCTCTTCGCTACACTCGATTCCTTTCGTATAAATGTTTCATATTCAAACTTCACATAGTAGAAATAATCCACTAAACACTAACACAAATAAAAAAATGTAGTTCACCATCACACACAGTAGCTGGTTTTGCTTCTTCTTCACGAATGAAGGATTGCTGCAAGTGGCAGATAGCAGCAGCACTACGGCGGATAGTGAGTAGCAATCTCGCACCACAGCTTGTTTCTTCTTCTTCTTCACGAAACACACTCCAACAGATGCAGCCACTAGCTGGATTTTTTTTCGAGCAACTCGCACAGCACGTTGTCCCTTTCCTTCAGTCTGTCTTCTTGAGCACAAGTAGAACGTAGCATCAAAGATGGATAGTAGCTACCCCTCAGTGAACAGCAGCTACCCCTCGGCGGACAGCAACCTATCTCCTTTTCTTCTTCGCACACGGTGTAACACCCCAACCCCTGTATCTTTAAGCATTGGACACGACCACCATTCTCTTAACGGTGGGCTAAACCAAACGGCTGGCTGGGCCGGTGTTACTTTATGAGTGATACACACTTGACTTTCTATTTCAATTATTTCATGCCTTGATTGTATTTAACAATGCATAACTTAAATTTCAAAATTTATTAATGCAATAATATAAGAAATAATTGAAATTCATAAACTCAATTAATTAAATAAAATTGAGTACATAATTTGAACTTGAAGAAAAACTATTATAGTGGAAGATTCAAAACTTGGGCAACATGCCCTTACATAGAAATAAAAGAATCTAACTAATTTTCATGGTCTTCATGTAAATCAATTACTTGAAAAATAGAAGGAAGGGGTGAGCACATAGCCCAGTGGATCTTTCTAAACATCTAAATCATTATTTCAATTCAAACAAACCAAGCATATCAAACACTTTTGTACATTAGGCGATTCAAACAAATTTCTTATTTATAGTTGACATTCGGACCGAAAGAGTTTAATCTTTGTGTTCTACATCGTAGGAAGAGAGAATGACAAACGAAAACTCAAACCCCAATATCTATGAAGTGGGATCACTCTTGGAAACCTAGCTCAAAATTGTCAATGGTAAACTGGCAAGCCGGATCGAGGGGTGGAACACACACGATGACACTATGCAGTTCATCATCGTGCCGGTATGTGGATTAAATCATTAGTTAATCTTTTCTTCGTGATAAAACACACAATATCGGATTAAACCATCGATGCAATATATACAAAACATGAATCATAAATATTTATTCATGGCACAATTCATATATAACATGCATCAATATTCTTAATTTCCAAACATGCATAACATGTATATTCATGGCACATCAAATAAATAAAGCATGCATAGTAAAACATATATTCGATCAATCATCTTCAAAACATCATCACACATGCAAGACTTATTCAAATTAAAATAAAGAAGTAGAAGTTAGAAGTCACTTCCACCTTAAAAAGGTTTCTTCTGTACGCTTCTAAAATCCAGCAGAGTTCTGTTACTTCAAGGCTTCCAAACACTCAAGAACTCTCAAGAACACTCAAGAACACTCAAGAATAGTTCAAGATTACTCAAGAACTGAGGGGATTGCCAAGAAGAAGGCTTAGAGAACAAGTTGACAATTCAACTCTTATTTCTTGGGATGAAATGAATTGTGAGCATGGGGGGTGTTTATATAGATTTCAAAAGGGTAGAGAATGACAAGTTTGGGGTGTCATCTTGTGGGAAACTTGCCAATTCTTCAAAATTTCATGCCCCCCAAGCATAGGTGTAACACCCCAACCCCCGTATCTTTATGCATTGGACACGGCCACCATTCTCTTGAGGTGGGCTAAACCAAACGGCAGGCCAGGCTGGTGTTACTTTACAAATGACACACTCTTGATTTTCTATTTCAATTATTTCATGCCTTGATTGTATTTAACAGAACATAACTTAAACTTAAGAATTTAATAAGGCAATAGTAAAAGAAATAACTGAAATTCAAAAACTCAATTAATTAAATAAAATTGAGTACATAATTTGATTTTAAAAAAATTATTACAGCGGAAGTCTTAAAACTTGGGCAACATGCCCTTACATAGAAATTAAAAACTTTTAAACAAAAAGAGCCTAACTAATATTCATAGTCTTCATGTGATTCAATAACCTGAAAAATAAAAGGAAGGGGTGAACACATAACTCAGTGGATCTTTCTAAACGTCTAAATCATTATTTCAATTCAAACAAACCAAGCATATCAAAAACTTTTGTACATTAGACAATTCAAACAATTTCTTGTTTATGGTTAACATTCGGATCGAAAGAGGTTAATCTCTGTGTTCCACATCATTGGGAGAGAGAATCACTCTTGGAAACTCAAACCCCATATCTATCAAGTGGGATCACTCTTGGAAACCCAATTCAAATCATCAAAAATAAACCGGCAAGCCGGGTCAGGGGGGGGGTGGAACACACATGATGAAGTCTATCCCCGCGCCTATCATCGCTCCGGTACGTGGAATGAATCAATATTTAATCTTTTCTTAGTGATAAAACACACAATATCGGATTAAACCATTGATGCAACATATCCAAAACATGAATCAATAAATATTTATTCATGGCATAATTAATGTATAACATGCATCAATATTCTTAATTTTTAAACATGCATAACATGTATATTCTTGACACATCAAATAAATAAGGCATGTATATTAAAACATATATTCAATCAATCATCTTCAAAACATCATCACACATGCAAGACTTATTCAAATTAAAATAAAGAAGTAGAAGTTAGAAGTCACTTCCACCTTAAATACGTCCCTTCTGTACGCCTCTAAAATTCGACAGAGTTCCGTTACTTCAAGGCTTCCAAACACTCAAGAACACTCAAAAATGCTCAAGAATAGTTCAAGATCACTCAAGAACCAACACCGCACTCAAGGTTGATCTGACGTTCCAGATTTCATCCGCCTGATCTCAATCACGAATCCAATGCTATGATTGAGGAGATCTAACGGCCGACGTTCCACCCGCCCGATCTTGATTGCGAACGGAATCTTGAGGACGATTCAATGGTTTAGATCCGATGCTCCGATTAAAAAACTGAGGTAATACCGAAAAATCTGATAAAATTAAAAAAAAATCCAAAAAAATTCAAAAAAAATTACTTGCTAATCTCCTATGCTTGGGGGGCATGAAAATTTTAATTATTGGCAAGTTTCCTACAAGATAACACCACAAACTTGTCATTCTTTACCCTTTTGAACTCTATATAAACACCCCCCATGCTCACAATTCATCTCATCCCAATTCAAGAGCATACTAGTCTCTCGGGTCTCTATGTGGTATGGGATGCATAGGGATTTGGGGGTATGGAGGAATCCTGGACTCGAAGAATGATAGACCATGTATGGTGAGTAATCTATTCTTGGGCAGAACATGTACGCACTATATTCTACTGGTATGGGACGGTCGCGTATGGTGGGTCTTGCGTCTGCTTTAAGGAACGAGATACTTGCAAAATTGTAATAGGCGATGAATGGACTCTTTGGAAGAACTTGAACACACTGTATTCTACTGGTATGGGACGGTCGCGTACGATGGATCTTGCGTCATCCTTGGAGACCAGGATTTGGCATAAATATATGATAGTCGTAATGGAACAGGGATTCCATTATGCCAGCGTGCATCGTTTGATTGATTGTTGGGTGTTTGCTTTGGATATATGTGATATCACTATTTTGAGTATTGACACACAAATTCCTGTACCCAGAATTGAATAAAATGCTGTCGACTTAGAATCATAAAACCCTAGGCCATTGAAACATATCGAGAACCTAGAGACATGAACTTAGAGTCACAGTAGCACGATGAACGCGAAGGGTATAGGCGAGTTGAAATGAATGGCTATTATCACAAGTCATGGTATCCAGCTTAAAGTTGAAAGGCAGTTATATTCATTTAAATTATTGATTTTCTGCTATATTGTGATTACACTGTTGGATACTGAAAGTGTGCTTTTGACTTGAAGGTAATGCCGAGAACTAGAGGACGAGGCAGACTCCATAGGGGTAGGTCTAGAGCAGAGGCTACGGAGGAGCCAGTACAGACAGGGGAGGGTGTTACCAAGGCGGTGGTGCCAGCTGCCATTACAGTATCCCCAGAGGCTCTCGCGGATATGATACAGAGAGCGGTGGATAGGGCAGTGGACAGGGCCATGACGAGCCGGTACACGACAGAGTCTTCTCAGCCTCCCATACGACCTCCAGTACCTGCACAGACGTCTACGCCAGCCTCTGTACCTGATGAGGCAGCGATTCCAGTAACAATACCCCTTGAGAGTTCAGCACAGACAGCTAGCAAGTCTGCCGGTTATGATAAAGAACAGAAGGACCTAGCTATAGAGTTTCAAAAGCTGCGTCCAAGCCAGTTTGAGGGACAGGCAGATCCTATTGTAGCAGATAGATGGTTCATAGAGATGGATAAGCATTTGACGCTGCTAGGAGTAATTGGACCGAGGAGAGTAGCTTTGGCAGTACATTAGATGGTGGGACCAGCCTACCACTGGTGGAAGATGATAGTGGCAGATCCGACCATAGATGAGACAGTGATGACCTGGGATGAGTTCCAGACACTGTTTTATGACACGTTTTTCTCGTCAGCGCGGAGGTCCCAGATGCAATCAGATTTTATCAGACTGACGCAGAGGACATTGACTGTGACAGAGTATGAGCACAGGTTCACAGAGCTGTCGAGATTCTTCCCAGAGATGGTAGTAGATGAGCTACTGAAGACGGAGAAGTTTATAGAGGGCTTGAGGATGGAGATTAGGAGGATGATCACACCTCTGAGACTGACTACTTTTAGAGAGGCAGTTGTGAGGGCCCAACATGTAGAGAGAGACATAGAGTTTGGGCAGTCGCTCAAGAGGGGACAGAAGAGACCGTATTCAGGTTAGACATCTGGAGCCCCGCAGTAGAGGAGAGACCAACGATGACCATCTAGAACACCTACTGCTAGTGGTCAGGCCCAGACTTCAGGGCAGCAGCAAAGGATCGGATCAGGTCGGATGAACACTGAACAAAGGGAGCAGGCCAAGAAGTCAGGATTATCTCTTTGGAAGTACGAACCAGACCCATCTCATGTTTTACATCAGGATGAGATCGTACTTCGAGATGGTGCTACTTACAAGGAGCCAATAGTGCAGATCCTTGATCGTAAGGTGCAGAGTCTCAAGACTAAGGACATTCCTTTAGTCAAAGTCCTATGGAGGCATCATAACCTGGAGGAAGAGACCTGGGAGCTTGAGAATGAGATGCAGAAGAAATACCCAGATCTTTTCGCTAGGACAAATTGATTGGACACATTACTCAAGTACTTTTCATTTAAATTTCGAGGACGAAATTTCTTTTAAGGGGGGTAGATTGTGATCACCCTAGGTCTTATAAGGTATCCACGTCAACATGAATTTTTAAAAATTCAAAATAAATACAAAAATGATTGGAAACTTGTTTTTAATTATCATTATATGATATTTAATCAAGATAAAATTTATTAGAACAATTGGACAGCTAGAAAATTGCGGGGAAAAGTATTAAAAAACAAGGCATCTTGCTGCCGACCGCGGTCCGTCTGATGCCGACCGCGGTCCGTGATGAGAAAAATCCAAAAAAAGTGCAGAACATACTGTGGACTGCGGTCCTTATAGGCCGACCGCGGTCATCAGTGGAAAATTGCAGAAATGAGAAAACTAGGTCACATTGGTGACCGCGGTCCGTAGAGTATTGACCGCGGTCCGTAGAGTATTGACCGCGGTCCATAAAGGGATGAACAAGGTCCATAAAGTGAAGACCGAAGTCCATGAAGGAAAATCTGTCCGATGACCGAGGTCCGTCTGACGATGACCGCGGTCTGTGTGCGAGTTATATATAGATTTCAAGCGCAGAATTTCTCATTTTGCACTAAAACGATCTGGGATTTGGAGAGAGCAACGAGAGAGCGACGAGAGAGCGATTCTCAGGTGAGTTCTCTGATTTTCTTTGAGTTTTCTTTAAGATTTGAGCTCATCTAAGAGTATCTATCAATAGTTAGTGAATCAAAGTG